>RYFJ01004183.1:0-34054 GCA_003991445.1 Oryza meyeriana var. granulata | reverse complement strand
AGGGCCGGTAGTGGGCAACATTTCAAAAGGAACTTGGTTATTTAGTTTGTACATTTTCTTGAGGAATTATATAAAGGATGTATTATTTTGTTTTTTATTTTATTGGTATACTAGTACGGTCTAACACGTCCCCCATTATTATATCTCGTTCTGGGAAGAAACTACGGCTAAATATAGCTTTCTCATCAGACAACGCAACATCAACTCTTCACTACTTCTCCCAACATTGATAGCATGGACCTTTTGGCCTAATATCACGTCTATTGCATACCCCCAAACCACTTGTTTTTGTCTGGTTTATCGCTGCCAGAGCAACAATAAAAAGGTAATGCTAATCTTTTTATAGTTGGCAAAAGTTACTCTCTACACTACTACCTTTGCTTTATCCGTTCATATCTGCCCATTCAATAACCCAGACGGTTGTAAGTAATTACTATCTATTCATAAAGTTTTTTATTCGAGAATCAGTGCTTTGAATCTGCTACTTATCTACAGAAAGGGTCATCATGTGAGTGGCGTTGAAAGGGCCATCAGCTTGTTGATCTTATTATTTGCGACACGAAATTTTCTCCGGCAGCTGGGATAAACCCTCATTCAGTACCGGATGTCCGATACCGGCACTGGAGTGAGGTCAGAACGCAAAAAATAGTATCGGAGCTGCTCGATTCAACCCAGCTCAATCAAGTATGAAAACCCAATCCTATCTCACCTAATGACCCGTCATCATTAGTTAATTGGAACATGATCCCATACGACATATGAACTCATTGAGCCCAATATAGAATCACTGTCGGTGCGCCACGGTCTTTGTCACCGAGAAGTGCCGCCGTGCCGGGGGAGGGGAGGAAGAGCCGCCTTGCGTTGCCTGGAGAGTATGAAGTTGGGACGACGTCGCTTGGGCTAGCCGGATTCTAGCCGCGGAGGATGCGGGGTCACTCTTAGGATCTGGCGTCCCGATCCTCTGTTGGCCATGCGTGCGTGCAGCCGCTGTGCGCGGACGCTCGGTTAGGCGGGAGGGTGAGCGCTGCTGGATGGTGAATTTTGCTCGCTGGAGAAGATAGGGGCCGGCCGTGTTGTTCCTGCCGCCATGCTTTGATAATCCACCGATTGTGCAAGTGCGTGGTCGTCAGATCTGGCGCTCCGTGCCTCTCTTTGCTGTGCCGATGCTGGCGGGCGTGCGGCGGGCCGCGAGATCTGGTGGGTGTGGCGATCGGCTGGCGAGGATGATAGGTCGCCGCTGGCATACTGGGTCGTAGGCCGTCAAGGGAGGTGCGTGGTGTGCGATAGGTGAGGTGTTCGATGAGTAATGGGGAGTCGGGAGGGGGCGATGAATCTAGGTCCGCGGCTCTGATTTATTTTGTCCTTGCTGCGTTTCGGGCTGCGGTCAGCTCTTTTGTCCTTTGGTTCTAATAAATAGGCATCTAATTACGGTGCGATTTATTATTATAATTCTCAGACTGGAAACCTCTACGAGGCGGATTTTTTTTATTTTTCTGGGACTACTGGTTAGGGGGTGAAAATACCCATCATTGTCGGTCGTGTCTAGGTTAAATTCGCCCGGAGCGGATTGAATGGGTAGGATGAGGGTTCTGCTAAATATGGCTGTATGTAGAAAAATTATCTGTGAGAGTTCTCTAAGATAGTTTAAGAGGATTCCAACTGATGATATTAGTCTTCTTACATCTGTTACATTTAAACATCCAGGTGTTTTTTTTTCACAAAATTGGCTCGCCTGGTTGCATGACAAGAATCTGCCCCTTGTTGCTTGGAAAAATACTATGCTATTTACATATACGAATATTAGTTATTCTAATGATACTTTAAGTACTCCTATACTAGGTAGATGTTATTATAAGGAAGCACTTACAATTTGTAGCCCACATAACATTAGTGTGTTTACGGTTTTTGATTGAAAGGAAAAAAAAATGCTTTAGTTTCAGATATGATTAAAACTGTATTATATGCATCAGAATAAAACGTGTAATACGCATCAACCATCAAATTATGCAGCAAATTTAAGAAAGACTGACAGGGGGGGGGGGGGGGGGGGGGGGGGGGGGGCGGGGGGGGGGGGGGGGGGGGGGTGATTGAAGCAGTTATATAGAAAAGAAAGGGTCACGAAATGAACCTCTGAATTTGGCCAAAAAAGAAGATGCATCGCCAAGTTTCCCTCCTTTATAGACAACATAAGCGCCGCCCCAGAATTGCACATTTGTACGACTACACGCAAACAAATTGCTGCGTAAATGTTGAAATGGTTTCTGAAGGAAGTTACTAGCACATTCGTTTGATGTTATTTCTAAAAAATATCATAAACAGTAAAGTTACTTCGATATGAATACAAAGTTAATGTAACTTCTATTTAAGTTACTTAAAATCACATAACATGCAATGGATATCAATAATTTTACTGTTATGAAAAATGGAACATTAGTATATGAGGCCGCGCCGTTTTCGCGGCCTCTCGTGATGTCCACGTCGGTGTGGTTTCTTTCTACCGTTGATATGGAATATATGGTTTCGGATCTCCTGGCTATCGATGCAACCTAGCACCAAGCCGAAGCCAATAGGTCGTCGATTGCTGCAGAGCCTGAACTGGCACGCCGCGCGGCGCCAACGAAGCCACGCCAAAGCACTAACCCCATGCCGCGCCGCTAAATCCCGCTGGCAAGCCCTATGAAGATGATAGCGCTACCAGTAGCAGCCCCTCCTCCAACTCGGACATGGCTGCCCATTCCCACCATCCTCCGGCTCCACTCCACCCCCATCCGCGCCTCCCCACAACCGCAACAGCATCTTCCAATCCCCCAACCTCTACGGACGAGCTCCACCTCGTCGCTGACATCCGTCCCCGTACAACCACATCCGCATCGCCGACGTCTCACGCGGCGCTGCCGGCCACCCTCTCGCCGGTGCCTGCCTCCTCCTCCTCGATGGCCCCGGCAACATCTACTCCCTCTCCTTCCCTCGCTGCCCCCTCACCTCCACCTACTTCGACGTCTTCGCAACCCTCCCGCCCCTCCTCCCCCGCGCCTCCCTCGCCGTCCTCGGCTTCGGCGCGGGCTCCGCCTCCCGCGTCGTGCTCCACTTCTTCCCAGACCTCTCCGTCCATGGCTGGGAGATCGACCCCACCGTGATCTCCATCTCCCGCGATTTCTTCGGCCTCGCAGCGCTCGAGGGGGACCACGCCACCGTCTCTTCGTCCGTGTCGGGGATGCGCTCGAGGCCGAGGCGGTGCCCAGCGGCGTGCTGGTGGACCTGTTCGCCAACGGGAGCGTGCTTCCGGAGCTCCAAAAAGCAGGCACATGGAGGCGGATAGGCGGGTTGGTGGCTCCCGGAGGGCGGGTCATGGTGAACTACGGCAGGCCATGCGTGGAGGCGGAGGAGGAGGGGAGGGAGGGCGAGGCTGTGAAGGACGCCACGCTGCGCGCTCTGACGGCAGCGTTCGGGTATGAGATGGTGTCGGTGATGGATGTGGATGAAAGCTGGGTGGCCATGACTAGGCTGGTGGTGTCAGCGTCGGAGGAGGTGGCGGCGTGGAAGGCTAATTTGCCGCCGGAGCTACGGAGATATGTTGATATGTGGAGGCCATGCTTGCCGTGAATTCTCTGAAAATTCGTGTGATTTGCGTAAATAATTACATCGCCGGCTGGATGCCAATGTGTTCTTCTTGTTCCAGTTACATTTTTGAATGTCATTAGTAACAAAGCATGTCAAAAACAAATGAAATTGTTTGCAAAGAACTGAAAAACTAACCTTAGCAGAGTGAGACTGTGAAATTGGTGGTTCTGTATGGGTCACTGCCCAGATGATGAATTGATCTTTTTGCAAGACATAGAGGCATATCAGCAGCCAGCAGACATAGAGACATAGAAGCTATAAAATAAATTTAATAATGTGTCAAATAGTACAAAATAAATTTACTAATGTGTCAGAGTACAGCGCTGCCCCGGTTGCTGAGGCCAGATGGCCAGGCCGTGGACCGCGCCCCAGGCACTGTCGATGCCCCAGGGTCTCGGGCAGAGCCCCCCGTCGGGCCAGACTAGATTCCCGTGGCAGGCAGCGGTGCCCGGCCTGGCCAGCTCCACCCCGACCACCGCCGAAGCGCCGGGTGCTTCGCTGTCTGGCGACCCCTGCGCACGGTCAAGGTCGGTTCCCGAGGGGCTTTCGGCGAGTCAAAAGGCATGAGCTTAGTACTTTGGCCATACCTAACCCACGCGGGGCATTTTTCGTATTTTCTCTCTCTTCTAGCAGTCTTTTCCCGCGGCCTCGCTGCGCTCTCGGGGCCAGGTGGGCTCGCGCGGCAGAAGCAATCACGGCTGTCCGCGTGCGAGCACTGGTGGGGCTCGCTGGTCGGCGACCACGGTGCTCGGGGTGGGCTTGGGGCCAGCCTGGTGTGTGGGGTGCGAGCCCAGGGCGCGAGCTTGGTATCGGTTGCGGGGCGCGAGGATCGGCTGTGGGGCGCGAGCTCAGGATCGGCTGCGCGTGCTCAGGGAATATGAGGCCACGCCATCTGCGCGGCCTCCTGCTGTGTCCACGTCAGTGTGATTTGTTTCTACCGTTTGATTTGGAATATACGGTTTGGATGCAAACTGCTGCCTATCCATCCAGCAAGCCGCCTATCCCTCCTACAAACTTACTGTATGTGTGGCCTATTGCTTGACATTGACCTATCACTGCATGCACGATGCAGCAACAAGCAAGATGTAGCTCTAAAAAATGTGATGCCTCAGCCACAGTGTCTCCACAGCCTTTGTCTGATGTGCATGCATGCATCAGGAGGGATGCTATTGGCTATCCATGCAGCAAGTTCACATGACTGCATGCATGATGTGGCAAGCAACCAGGATTGCCTATTTAAGGGCAGCATTGCCTTCTTGCATCTGCATACCCACATAAGTGCAAGCTAAGGCTTTGAGCGTTCAATAGATAGTTCTCACTCGATAAATAGTTCTCACCTAGACTATCTATAGCAGCTCAAAAGGAAGGTACGTGCTACAAGTGTCTTAGGTGTTCTATATCAACTATGGTCTCTTAAAAAACATTGTTAAAGAAATAGTATTAGAGTTAACAGACAAGATCTGTATAACGAGGCTACCAGTGCTAACTTGCGTTGTAGCTTGGCTAACTATGACATTAATTGAAGGTGCTGATGTTAACGAGGCTTCATACTGATTTTAACTTACGTTGTAACTTGGCTAACTATGACAATACTGGTACTGATACTAACTCGTGTTGTAACTTTAACTGACTACTATGGAACTGTTATTGAAGTACCTACTAATTGTTTGGCTAAAGGTGGTTGCTGATCCTAACAATTTCTGATCTAACCTTGCTGACTAACATCGACTAAATTATTTTACTTGCTCAGTTTTTCCTCATTGTATTGGGGTTAATTATGTGCCTTGTTCAGTTCGTTTTCTCATATACGATGAGAGCGTTCGGTGTGTTTTCTAATAGTCTGCTTTGCAAGTCTAGTATCTTTCTTTAATTAATTCATATATTTCATATTGGTATTTGAAGGGTAAATTATGTTTTATGGATAGTACATCTTCCAGAACTCGAAAAAGAAAGCACTCACGTGGAGAGCAAGCTATTCTTACAACAGGTACCTTTAGTCTTGCTTTTATTGGCTTGATGTCGCATTTTATTTTTTTCCTAGTGCGGGATTTTGGTGAGTATCGACCAATAGCCATCCATCATGTCATATCATATGTATGGCTTAAATTTTAACCGCATTTACACAATCAAAATAGAAAATCCATGGTAAATTTGATATATGATCTAGCCATGTAATTTTGTTATATTAAATAATTAATACATTTTTAATTGTAGGTGTGAGTTCACATTCTGCTGGGGGGACAATACATGAAAGGCAACAACGTCGGAGATCCATAATAAAAGCAAAGAAAGGTGGGCAGTTGACGCATGCAGTAAAATAATATATTCTATATTAACTATAGCATGAATAACAGTTGTGCTACCTCCCAATTTAGGTAATTGTTTGGCTGAATCGGGAAAAGCTACAGCCTCCGGTCAGATACAGGTAGCATCTAAGAAATGTATATTAAAGTCTATACACAAGATGTGTTCTTGTAGTTTTTTTATTTCTATTCACAAGATGTGTTCGTACACATACCCAAGAAAGATGGATTATTATGGATGATCTACAGCAAGATGTAGGTTAAATATATATGTAAGTCCCATTTATTCCATATGATTAAATGATGAGAACATTGTTAATCTTGCCTGCCACACACATATGAATACTAAATTTGCTTGAGCATGCAGGTAGTAAAATAAAATGATTTCACGCATAAAATTATTTACTTGCTCTCTAATTAGTAAATTAAAATGAACATACATAGGTTCTAGGATTGCCTCTTAAATAATCTCAGCCTTCCTAATTAACGGTTTTTTGTTTACAAAAATAATTTCACACATGAAATTATTTACTTGCTCTCTAATTAGTAAATTAAAATGAACATACATAGGTTCTAGGATTGCCTCTTAAATAATTTCAGCCTTTCTAATTAACGGTTTTTTGTTTGCAGTAGCTGTTTTGGACGACACTTCTTACTATGGGCCTCCTGTCCACGTGTGTCAATATTGTGGTGCCCAATTTTGGTATCAAGAGTGTGTGAAGAGGTCTTATTCAACTAAAGGAGGCCATATTCACTTTCATCTTTGTTGCAGGGGTGGGAAGATTTGTTTGCCATATTTGGAATCTCCTCCACCTTTTTTGGCTAAATTGCTAGATCCAAATGGTGATATTTTATCCAAATACTTCCTTAAATCTATTAGGTCATACAATTCTATGTTTGCTTTCACATCAATGGGTGCTAAAATTGACTATGGTATAAACAAAGGTCCAGGGCCGTACGTATTCAAAATTAATGTCCAGGTTCATCATCGAATTGGATCTTTACTTCCCAAAGAGGGTGAGTCTCCAGGGTATGCACAACTTTACATTGTTGATACTGAGAATGAGGTCCACAACCGTATATCAATATTTGATAGAGATAGGGACTGCGATGATGACAACAGAGTCGATAAAAAGATTGTTGAAGGCTTAATAAGCATGTTTGACAAATCAAATGAATTAGTACAATCATTCAGGGCTGCTACGGACTTTCTGCAGCAAGGGCATAGCCAACCTTTGCGTCTTAATCTATTGCATGATCGCTCTAGAGCTACGCCACAGTATAGTGCACCGACTGGATCAGAGATAGCTGCTCTAGTGGTGGGTGATTTCTCAGAAAAAAAGAAGAGTCCTGATGTAATAATTCAAGAGAGAGGTGGTGGGTTACGAAGAATTAGTAACCTTCATGCCAATTATATGGCTTTGCAATATCCTATTCTTTTTCTTTATGGTGAGCAAGGGTTTAAACTAAAAATTAAATACAACCGATCCGGGGACTTGTTAGTCGAAACGAGGGACGAAGTTACGATGCTTGAATATTACGCTTTTCGGCTGCAACAACGCAAATGTGAGGCAATAACATTGATATCTGGCGATCGGCTGTTCCAGCAGTACATAGTTGACGCTTTTGCATCGGTAGAGGAAAACAGACTTAGGTTTGTCATAAAAAACAATAAGAATTTAAGGTCAGAGATTTACAAGGGGATTCAAGATGCACTGCACAAGGGTGATGTTGATGGGAATAATGTTGGTAAGACAGTTATTTTACCTGCTAGCTTTACAGGAAGTAAAAGATACATGGTACAAAATTACCAAGATGCAATGGCAATTTGTAGGTTCTATGGGCCACCGGACCTCTGCATTACTTTTACTTGCAATCCTAAGTGGCAGGAAATAGCTGACGCTCTTGCTTTTATTCCAGGGCAAAAACCAGATGCTCGACCTGATATAGTAAGTAGAGTTTTCAAACTCAAGGTGGAGGAACTTGTTTTTGTGTTGAAGAAGGGTACTTATTTTGGGAAAGCACGAGCAGGTATGATTATTATTAGTGGTTTATGAAATATTGTTTTAGTTGAAAAGATATATAATGTAAATCCACATTATTATGCAGCTTTATGAACATTTGCTACGTGTTAATTCGATAAACATAATGTTACCAAATTAGTTAACTATGCCTAGAGATATATTTTGCACAAAAATATATGGTATGTGATCGTGTGGTTAGTAATTGTCTACTTTCAATTTATGAGAATCTAGTGGTTTGTAAGTATTTGTTTTACTCAAACAAGAGAAAATATCTGCCCTTTTCTTACTGTTACATACATCCGCTATTTGCTGGCCATTCTGCATGTAGCAGGAT
Source organism: Oryza meyeriana var. granulata (assembly GCA_003991445.1). NCBI lineage: Eukaryota > Viridiplantae > Streptophyta > Magnoliopsida > Poales > Poaceae > Oryza > Oryza meyeriana. The sequence continues at coordinate 25,772 of RYFJ01004183.1, read as the reverse complement.
CCATCTCCATTCGCCCTATCTCTTGTTCTATTTGTTTGTCCTATATGCAATTTCTATATCCTGCCTCACCTGTTAGTAGGCATGCATTTAGTTGTATGTCATCTATGCTTTTGACCTATATAATTACACAACAAGATTTAGTAAGTTTAACATGCCGCTAATTACAATAATTTTAATTGACATGTTAGGGCCTTTTGAGTGATGTGTGTAACTAAAAATGTAGAACCATGTTATGTTTATTCATCATCATCTTGTATGATTGACAGCTAATGTATTATATAAATTTTGTGGTCCTTCCACATCTATAAGATATAGTATATTTATTTTTTTATTACCTTACCAGTTTTCTTTATATTTCAGTGCTCTACACAGTGGAGTTCCAGAAGCATGGTCTACCTCACATCTATATTTTGGTTTGGCTACAAGGTAATACCAAAGACCCACACCCTTCCTATGTTGATTCGATAATATGTGCAGAGATACCCAATAGGTCATGTGATCCTGAGGGTTATAACCTTGTCGATGAGTTTATGGTGCATGGTCCTTGTGGGGATCAAAATAAAAAATGTGCATGCATGAAGGATGGTAAGTGTTCAAAATTTTTCCCAAAAAGCTATCAGGATGACACAATCGTGGGCGAGGATGGTTTTGTCCAGTATAGGCGTCGTGCAAAGATAAGTAATTTTGTTGAGCGATATGGGATTAAACTTGACAACAGTTGGGTTGTGCCATACAATTTGAAATTGTTAAAGAGCTTTAAGGCTCATATAAATGTCGAGTGGTGTAATAAGACACACCTTATCAAATACTTGTTTAAATATATCACAAAAGGCCCAGATCGTGTTAGAGCTGTAATTGAGAGCTGTGACGCTCATGACTCTACTAGTAATTTACATACTGGAGTTAATAGTAGTGACATTAGTTCAGAAACCATGAGTATGAAAGAACAGCCTAAAGATATTGATGAGGTTCAAGAGTATATTGATTGTCGTTATTTATCTTCGTATGAGGCTATTTGGCGTTTGTTTGAATTTGATATACACTATAGAACACCATCGGTTGAGAGATTAGCTGTACATCTTCCCTTGATGAATAACATTGTGTACCCAGCTAAGAGACCATTAGTTGATATTGTAGATGATCCCCGTTCAAGAAAAACAACTTTGACCGAGTGGTTTTCAGCTAATGAGATATATCCAGATGTCCGAGAGCTAACATATATAGAGTTCCCAACAAAGTGGGTTTGGAACAAAAAGAAGAAATGCTGGCATTCTCGTAAGAGAGCCAAAAAAAATTGGCCGGGCTATCTACATTAATCCTACTTGTGGTGAGCTCTATTACCTTCGTATGCTTCTAAATGTTGTCAAAGGGGCTACATCGTATGAGGATCTGCGAATTGTTCATGGTGTTTTGTACCCATCATTTAAGGATGCATGTCAAGCACTTGGTTTACTTGGTGATGACAATGAGTGGCGTGAGGCTCTTAGGGAAGCATCTATGTGGGGTTCAGCAGCTCAGATGCGTCAACTATTTGTTACTATGGTCCTTTTTTGCTCTGCTTGTGATGCACTATCTTTGTTTACTAATTTCTATGTTTACTTCACTGATGATATCCACCGTAAAATTCAGAGAATAATACAGTTGCCTTCATATATAGTTCCAGATCAACATTTAAAAAGTCATGTTTTGGTGGAGTTTGATAATCTGTTTATTAAAAGTGGTGCTTCCATGAGTGATTATGGCTTACCTAAACCTGATCCTAACCTTTTAAGCAAAGTAAGAAACAGGCTGTTAGCTGAAGAAACGGCATATGATATTGCAAAGCTTAAAAATGAGCATGACATTATGATCAAGCAACTAAATGAGGAACATAAGCATAACTATGATACTGTCATGCGATCGGTCTACGGTGGAACAGGAGAATACTTTTTTGTGTATGGGTATGGTGGCACTGGAAAAACTTTTCTTTGGAATACTATTATTTCACGTCTATGGTCCGAAAAGCTTATTGTTCTTGCAGTGGCATCTTCTGGGGTTGCTTCACTCTTGCTCTCGGGAGGTCGTACTGCACACTCCCGATTCAAAATCCCTATAATCATTGACGAGGCATCAGTGTGTGATATCAAGAGAGGGACATTCCTTGCTGATTTAATAGTGCACTGCTCCTTGATAATATGGGATGAAGCCCCAATGACCCACTGGTATTGCTTTGAATCGCTAGACCGCAGTATGCGTGACATTCTTGGTAAAATAGATCCTTCAAATTTTAATAAGGTATTTGGCGGAAAGACTATGTTGTTTGGTGGAGATTTTAGGCAAGTATTACCGGTAGTGGAGGGTGGGGGTAGATTGGATACAATAAATGCATCAATAACTAATTCATACCTATGGAGTTATATTAATATCCTACGTCTAACGGTAAACATGCGATTGCTCGGGATGGTAGAAGGTGGTTTACCAGCTAATCAAATAAAAGAATTTAATGACTGGGTGTTGAGTATTGGTGATGGCACTGCAAAAGGTAGTTCACATAGTGATGATGGAGACTCTGAATGGATTGAGATACCAGATGACATCTTAATTCCAAAATTGGACTCTGCTATTGATGATATTGTTAAATCTACTTATCCAAACCTTAACGTATCATATTCCAATCCTGGCTACCTAAGGGAAAGGGCTATTATTGCTCCAAAGAATGATACTATTGATGAAATCAACAGCCATGTTCTTTCTTTGGTCCCTGGCCATGAAAAAATTTACCTTAGCTCAGATACTTTGGTTGAATCCTCTAAGGGACATGGTAATCTGGACCTACTCTACCTAGTTGAGTTCTTAAATTCATTGCAATTTAAAGGCATTCCTCCTCATAGACTTGTCTTGAAGGTTGGTTCACCTGTGATGTTGTTACGTAACTTAAATCAAAGTGCTGGACTTTGCAATGGCACGCGGCTTATAATAACACAGCTAGGTGATCGAGTTTTAGAGGCTGAAATTATTACTGGCTCACATATTGGTCATAAAGTCCTCCTTCCTTGAATCGCACTGCACGTATCAAGCACTAAATGGCCTTTTGTTCTTAGTAGACGACAATTTCCTGTTCGACTTTGTTATGAAATGACAATTAATAAGAGCCAAGGGCAAACTTTGCAGAATGTTGGTTTGTACTTGCCACGTCTAGTTTTTACCCATGGACAACTATATGTGGCTATATCCCGTGTCACTTCTAGAAATGGGCTTAGAGTTTTAATTGACAGTGACATGGATTCCAGTTGTAGTGTTACTCAAAACATTGTTTACAAAGAGGTTTTACAGTCTCTTTAGTATCTCCCTTTCCATGCATGTTTCTAGCTTTTTTTGGCTCCTCTTGGTTTCTCGTTAGTTTCCGAATTTGAGCATCCCTTGTTTTTCTTGAGCTTTCCTGTGTTCTCTTTCTACTCATTTGTTATCTTTTCTTGTGATGTACAGCTTCACCATCATATTAATTAGTTGTAATATATCTAATCAGTTTGTTCGTTCTCGTCATTTCACTTAAAAGCTTCTGATGGAGTACAGTATATTATCCCAAATTAATCCCACTAGGCATAATTGGCGCATAAAGGTCAGAGTATCTAGGTTGTGGCATCTATCTAGAATTTCCAAGGGAAGAGGTTTTAGTGCTATGGAGCTTATTTTGGTGGATGAAGAGGTACAGAACTGATGACTACATTCATTATATATTAATTAATTTATTTATTTTGCATAATATATGTATGCCATCCATTTTATTTCCCATGTACAGTATGGATGTCTTAGGGGCAGGCATTACAGCTTGTGTAGGAGAGAATGAAATACACAAGTTTTCAGAGTCTATAATGGAAGGACATGCCTACTTCTTACGGAATTTCCGTGTTAGTAAACAGACAAGAAAGTTCAATGCTATGCCTAGCAAATACACTATCTTTTTTACACCATGGACCGTTGTTGAAGAAATACCTACAAAGGTATCTGGCAATCTTCCACTTTACATTTTTAATTTTGTGGACTTTGAGGACTTAGAAGAAAGAGCAAAGCATCCAAAAGGTTTAATAGGTATACTTCCTTGAATTTTTATAATGTTCTGTTTTTATTGTTCATCTAGTACTATTTTTTAGATGCAACCACATAATTACCATTTTTCCACATAAAAATGCAGATGTTATTGGACAACTTACGGTTGTGCACCCACTGATACAAGGCAACAGTTTGAATGGTCCATCTGTTAGGCGAAATGTGGAATTACGAGACCTGAGGTCTATTTTCTCTCCAATTAATTTTCTTGGCACATTGTGATTTCAAAAAGAATAGTTCAATGTTTCTTATCAATAATCTTACAGTGACCGCTTTTGGTGATCACTTTATGGGCTGAGCATGCAACTTCTTTTGAAGATCAGTTCCTTCTTGAAACTATTGGTAAAGATGAACCAGTTGTAATTGTTTTTGCTGGGCTTAATACAAAACTCTTCTTGGGTGAGCTTTAGTTTGTACATACCTTGCGTAGATGACGCGTGCTATATATAGCCAAGAACTCTAAGGAAATATATGCCTATTTATAGATATATTTATAAATATGTAGGTGTTCCAAGCTGTCGGAGCAGTGCTGGCACAAAATGGTACATTAACATTGATATTCCAGAGGTTAATGCCTTCCGTGCATGGTACTACGTTTGCTATTCAGTACTTACACTTCCTCTTGTTAGTAGTTTATATGAATACAATGTTTTGCCCATAATGTAATTTTTGTGTCGATATGTGCTTCCGCAGCCTACAAGGAAGAGGTTGTGAGGTACTTCTCCTACCAAGTGATGGTGATGCCGCACTAGGGAATAATGATGAGGCAAATGCTAATAGGAAGTCTATATCAGAACTTTTATCACTGAATCCTCACGACAACAATGTAAGCATGATTGCTACTAGATAACTTTACTTAATTTTTTGCCATCTATTATTTTGAAATTGGTCCTTCGCTGGTTTTAGGATGTACGCTTCACTAGCGATGCATGTATAAAGGAAATTGATGTCTCAAGTGGTTGGTGGTCTAAAGGTTGCAGTATTTGCAGGAAGGGTGTAAAGCCGACTCTTCAAGGATTTGAGTGTGTTAACTGTGACACCACAGAGCCAATAATCGTACCCAGGTATTGCTTTTCTTTAGTTACAGCACCATATACATGTTAACTTATGCTCCTTAAATTTAGCAAGTTTTATTCACTGCATAGCTACAAGTTAAACGTTGTGATCGAGGACAGCACTGGCCGTGCGAAAATATTCATGTTTGGTGGTGTGGCAGAGCAAGTTGTACGACGAACAGCTGCTGATCTAGTCGAAAAAAGTTCGTCCAACCAGATTTTACTGCCTTCGCCCCTTCGTGCTTTTATTGGTCGTAAGTATGTGTTCCAGGTAGTCATAAGTGAGCAAACCTTTCGGACGGGACAATTGTGCTTTCAAGCTAGGAGGGTGTTTAATCCACCCCCTATTGATGGGCAACAAGATGGTGCTCATGCTACTCCTGGAGAAAATCCTGGCAATGTTGTAACTTTTGCTAGAACATCAAGTGCTGGAAACAAAGAATCGACGATTCAGTCATCTGGTGTAACTGAAATCCTAGTAGATCCTAAAGGCAGCACTACCCCACCGCCACTTGTTTCTCCCATGATTGTTTTGGAAAATTCACCACAGAAGGGGAATGAGATTCCTGAAGAACATGGGTACGCACCATTTTACTATGTCCCAAGCTACATGTAATACTGTTTTTGATGGGGGACGGCGTTCCCGATCTTCCGTCAGGTAGAGATAACTATCGTTTTGGTGAAACGCGACACACCGATCCGCTTCAGATCAACAGACCCGATCCCTGCAACCTTAGCACCATGACTCCTTTGGTTATCAACCGTGTCACAAATCCGGTTGACCTCACCAAGAAGGCTAATCCCTGCCTGCGAAATGAAGAAGACAAGCAAGAACCCAAAAGTACGCAACTCAATTAAAGTGACAATTGCAGATGAATGATTAAGCACTCGAAGTTGGGGTTTCACAATCGATGACGGCAACTGTTCGAAGACAGATTGATCTAAAGCAAAACACAAACCCTAACGTGAGCAGCGGCTACTGAATATATAGTCTAAGGGTCATCACACCCCTTGGACGCGCCCTCTAATGGGCTCTAAGACGATACACAGCCCAACGGACCAAAAGACGGTGACGCGGCACCCTGGCAGATTCTGGACGCTAACTTGTTTCAACGATTCCTGTTGACTCCGATGGAATTTGGACGTCAAACCAAAGCCATTGGTTAGCTTAGGAAATTATCTTTCCATGCATATGTGGATCGTCAAAAACAGAGTCCGTATGCATCCTGGGCGTCCGTTTTACTGCAGGCTGGTCCTGAAGGCCGAGGCAGACTCGAACTCGAGTTGGACTGGGCCTCCGGCTTGTCTTGGGTGTCCTTGCAGTTCTTTTCCGCCTCCACACCTCTCTCCAAATACTTCATGATCCTCTTCAATGTTCCTAAGCAAGATAACATCATTAGGTAGCAATCTATTCTCAAAACTATGAAAAGGATCGCTTAAGAACGAGCTCACCTCTAGATTTAATTGTTGCATTTGAACTCGGGTCATTGGACCTTGCATAACGGTTGGAGGATCAGCGGGTGCATCCGAAGGAGTGATGTCCTCATCATCCTCCCCCTCTTGAAGTGGAGTCGTCCTCGACTCAAGTTCATCTTCTTCTCCCAAGTATGGCTTCAAATCTGCAATGTTAAATGTAGGACTAACCCCGAACTCGGGTGGCAACTCAAGTTTATATGCATTGTTATTTATTTTCTCAATTATCTTAAAAGGACCAGCAGCTCTTGGCATTAATTTAGACTTACGCAACTCTGGGAATCTATCTTTTCTCAAGTGCAACCAAACCAAATCACCCGGTTCAAGTTAAACTTTCTTTCTACCTTCACTACCAGCAATTCTATACTTTTCATTCATCTTTTCAATATTTGCCTTAGTGGTTTCATGCAATTTAAGAATAAACTCAGCGCGCTCTTTAGCATCATTATGTGTTCTCTCAGTGGTAGGTAAAGGCAAAAGATCAATAGGAGCACGGGGTTAACTCCATACACTACCTGGAATGGACTTACCTTGGTGGTGGAGTGTTCCGCCCTGTTATATGCAAACTCCACATGCGGCAAACACTCTTCCCACACCTTCAAATTGCGCTTCAAGATTGCTCTCAACATGGTGGACAAGGTGCGATTCACTACCTTAGTTTGTCCATCGGTTTGGGGATGACAAGTTGTAGAAAACAGCAACTTTGTCCCCAATTTATTCCACAAAGTGCGGCAAAAATGACTCAAGAATTTTGCATCGCGATCTGAAACAATAGTAGATGGCATACCATGTAAGCGAACGATTTCTTGAAAGAATAGGTCAGCAACATGAACAGCATTATCGCTTTTATGACAAGGAATAAAATGTGCTATCTTAGAAAAACGATCAACCACCACAAAAATACTATCCCTCTCCCTCTTAGTCCTTGGCAATCCCAAAACAAAGTTCATAGATATATCAGCCCAAGGAGTAGAAGGAACAGGAAGAGGCATATATAAACCATGTGGGTTCAACCGCGACTTAGCTTTTTGACACGTGGTGCACCAAGCCACGAACCGCTCTACATCTCGTCTCATCCTTGGCCAAAAGAAGTGGTTGGCCAGCACCTCCTCCGTCTTCTTGGCACCAAAATGTCCCATCAATCCTCCTCCATGTGCCTCCTGCAACAATAAAAGATGAACGGAACCAGCTGGAATGCATAGGCGGTTAGCTTTAAACAAAAACCCATCATGTATCACATATTTGTTCTATGTACGCCCTCTGTATAATTCGCCATCACATCTTTAAAGCCATCATCATTAGCATACTGTTCTTTAATTGTTTCAAGCCCAAATATACGACAATCAAGTTGGGACAGCATAGTATATCGTCTAGATAAAGCATCAGCAATAATGTTATCCTTCCCTTTCTTGTGTTTGATGGCATAAGGAAAAAATTCAATACATTCAACCCACTTAGCATGTTTACGATGCAGTTTATTTTGACTTCTAATATGTTTTAATGATTCATGATCAGAGTGAATAACAAATTCCTTAGGCCATAAATAATGTTGCCACGTTTCTAATGAACGAACAAGAGCATACAATTCTTTATCATATGTGGAATAATTGAGAATATGCCCATTTAATTTCTCACTAAAGTAAGCAATGGGTTTACCTTCTTGCATCAGGACGCCACCAATGCCAATCCCACTAGCATCACATTCAAGCTCAAAAGTCTTACCAAAATCAAGAAGTTGTAGCAATGGCGCGTGAGTAAGTTTGTCCTTCAAGAGAGCAAAGGACGCCTCTTGTTCTTCTCCCCAATGAAACGCAACGCCCTTCTTTGTCAACTTGTTCAATGGGGCTGCAATGGTGCTGAAATCCTTCACAAAGTGGCGGTAAAATCCTGCAAGTCCATGAAAGCTCCGCACCTGTGTCACGGTGGTGGGCGTTGGCCAGCTCTGTATAGCGTGCACCTTGGCTTCATCTATCTCAATTCCCTGCGAGGTCACAACATAGCTAAGAAACGATACTCGTTCGGTGCAAAAAGTGCACTTCTCGAGGTTACCAAATAAACGTGCAGCACGCAAAGCATCAAAAACAACACGTAGATGATTAAGATGTTTAATTAAAGACTTGCTATATATCAAGATATCATCAAAATAAACCACCACAAATTTTCCAATGAAAGGACGTAAAACCTCATTCATTAAACGCATGAAAGTGCTAGGTGCATTAGTTAAATCAAAAGGCATTACTAACCACTTATATAAGCTGAACTTGGTTTTAAAAATAGTTTTCCATTCATCTCCTAATTTCATTCTTATTTGGTGGTATCCACTTCTGAAGTCTACTTTAGAGAAAATTATAGAACCACTTAACTCATCAAGCATGTTGTCTAGCCTAGGGATAGGATGACGGTACCTTATTGTGATATTGTTAATGGCTCTACAATCTACACACATGCGCCAACTGCCATCTTTTTTTGGAACCAAAATAACTGGGACAACACAAGGGCTAAGGCTCTCACGTACATACCCGCGTTCCAAAAGGTTTTGGACTTGGCGCTGAATCTCCTTAGTCTCCTTGGGGTTGGCTCTGTAGGCAGCTCGATTTGGCAGACTCGCTCCAGGAATCAAGTCAATCTGGTGCTCAATCCCTCGAATGGGTGGAAGTCCTGGAGGTAGCTTAGTAGGAAACACGTCACTATATTCCTGCAAAAGGTTAGTGATAGAAGGTGGCAAAGTGCTAGCTATATCATCAATGGAAAATAAAGCATCTTTGCATATCAAAGCATAGCACACATCATTAATATTTACAAGATCAGTTTTAGTGGCAAGCATAACAAGATTTTTTAATTTAATTGCTTGCTGTTTTTCAGGTTTAGCATCAACTTGTTTAGTTTCACTAGCAACTCTCTCTCTATCAGCTTGTACAATTTGTGCAGGGGTCATAGGTAGCAAAGTAATTTTTTGTCCCTTATGCATAAGTGTGTATTTATTACTTCTACCATGGTGTGTAGCATCATTATCAAATTCCCATGGATGACCCAATAAGAGAGAACAAGCTTGCATCGGTACCACATCACAATCTACAAAATTAGAGTATGTACCAAGGGAAAAATGCACCCGGGCTGCTTGTGTTACCTTTGCCTTACCCGAGTCATTGAGCCACTGAATATGGTACGGATGTGGACGTGGCCACGTGGTCAATTTAAGCTTCTTGACCTAATCAGAACTCACCAAGTTGTTGCAGCTTCCTTCATCAATGATGACTCGTGCACGCCGATTTTTAATGACGAATAAAATCTGAAACAAGTTGTGGCGTTGCAGCTTTTCTGCTTCCTCCATCTATGTACCGAGAACTCGCTGTACAATGATGGCTCGATGGTTTCCTGCGTCGCCTATGCTCAAAGAAAGGCCATCTCCACCATGATCATCGTTCGAGGCAGCTTCATCAACAATATCTTCCTCTACATCAGATGTGCTAATGTAGCCTCCATCTTCTGTAGCAATGTATGCCCGTTTGCTAGGACAATCCTTCTACACGTGACCAAGTCCATGGCAGCGGTGGCACTGAATGGAAGAAGAGTGCCCGGTGGAAGCCACAGATGATGCACTCTTGGCCGGCTCCTGCAAACGAGTCTTACTAGATTCCATGGTACGTGCGGCCGAAGGTGAAGGAGCTGAAGAACGTGTGCTCGCTGGTGGTGGAGGACGAGCACTCGATGAAGGGAGCGGTTTCGTTGATGGTGCCGTCGTCGTCGTCTTTGTTGTCATCGTTGGTCTTTGGAGGGTTGGCCTCAAGCTATTGAACCTTCCCGGCCAGTGTGGACACTCGCCTATCTAGCTCTCAAGCGAATGGCCGACATCCTTCATGGCCATTCTAACTACATCCGTTAGCTTGGCCACCTCTGCTAGCATCTGCTCCTTCAGGTCCTGCAAGTCACTTTTCAAAGTAGGCTCGTCGTTTGGCATGGTTAGTTATCAAATAAAAAAATCCCTATCAACTATTTTGGGTCGGTGGAATCACACCCTCACTCACATCTTACCGAGTTCTTACCAAGTTCTTACCAATGCAAGCAGTGGATGGTACAACTAGCGGCTAGTTCGTGATACCTGTGAGGAAGTGGCACCGAGATTGCAAGGATCTTTTTCTATCTGATTTGAAGAATATGTGGAGCTTGGAAGGCACACAAGGAGAAAAAAATATGTATATGTGGCACACAAGTCAGTAACAGATAGCAATGCTGAATTATAATCCCAAATACCTGTTCTCGTTGCTGGCCTAAAGGTGTTCCAAGTACAGGTGTGTGACAAATAAGGTGGTGGAAAACAAGGATGATGAGCAGCAAGAGTATCAGCATCAAGGCACAAGACAGCACACGCTAACACAGCTCAACTTGGTGTTCTCTATGTGCTCCTCTAAATATTGTTCCTCTTTTGCCCCTCTCTTTTTTCTCTTTTTTGGGCTGTCTTTGTTTTTGAGAAAATTTGACTTTTTCTTTTTATTTTTTTGATATTTCTTTTTGCCTTAGGAGCACACAAGAAGTAACCACAGAAAATTTGAGCTCAAACAAGTGAAAGACGTGGCCTGTGGAGTTTTCCGAAGATGCGCCCAAAATTGGGAAAAAGCTTGCGGGCTCAGAAAGACGATCTTCCGGGCTGTTTTATGGTAAAATAAATTCGGCTAACCCACCAAAGGGGGGACAGACAGATGTGAAATTTTTTTCTGATTCCGAAACATATATGGTTTGCTAAAAATGGAGTTCGTATGCGAAAGTTACGCCTGTTTTATGAACGGACTCCGAATTAGAGGACAAAACGGAAAGAAAGTGCGGAAAGTTGGCGTAGGCGGCTAGGGTTTGATAGAAACAGTGGGGGAAAACACACGAACTGGACTCGAACATGATCTAACCAGCAACAAGACCTCGACTTAGGACACAAACTCAACACGACAGACTCTGAGACTGAAAAATGCAAAGGCTATGGCGCGGATGGTTGTAGGACAGGAAAAACGAGTGTGGCAGTGGACTATGGGACGAAGGCGAAACAATCAATTAACTATGGGTAAGATGCGAACCTGACGGTATACCTGAAGCTCTGATACCACTTGATGGGGGATGGGGTTCCCGATCTTCCGTCAGGTAGAGATAACTATCGTTTTGGTGGAACGCGACACACCGATCCGGCTTCAGATCAACAGACCCGATCCCTGCAACCTTAGCACCACGACTCCTCTGGTTATCAACCGTGTCACAAATCTAGTTGACCTCGCCAAGAAGGCTAATCCTTGTCTGCGAAACGAAGAACACAAGCAAGAACCCGAAAGTACGCAACTCAATTAAAGTGATAATTGCAGATGAATGATTAAGCACTTGAAGTTGGGGTTTGCACAACCGATGACGGCAACTGTTCGAAGACAGATTGATCTAAAGCAAAACCCAAACCCTAACGTGAGTGGCGGCTACTGAATATATAGTCTAAGGGTCGTCACACCCCCTGGACGTGCCCTCTAATGGGCTCTAAGACGATACACGGCCCAACGGACCAAAAGACGGTGACGCAGCACCCTGGCAGATTCTGGATGCTAACTTGTTTCAACGATTCCCATTGATTCCAGTGGAATTTGGATGTCAAACCAAAGCCATTGGTTAGCTTATGAAATTATCTTTCCATGCATATGTGGATCGTCAAAAACGGAGTCCGTATGCATCCTGGGCGTCTGTTTTATTGCAGGCTGGTCCTGAAGGCTGAGGCAGACTCGAACTCGAGTTGGACTGGGCCTCCGGCTTGTCTTGGGTGTCCTTGCGGTTCTTCTCCGCCTCCACACCTCTCTCCAAATACTTCATGATCCTCTCCAATGTTCCTAAGTAAGATAACATCATTAGGTAGCAATCTTTTCTCAAAACTATGAAAAGGATCGCTTAAGAACGAGCTCACCTCTAGATTTAATTGTCGCATTCGAGCTCGGGTCATTGGACCTTGCATAACGGTTGGAGGATCAGCGGGTGCATCCGAAGGAGTGATGTCCTCATCAGTTTTAGTCTCACAACAGACTTATCCTATCGCCAAAATATCCTTCTATGCATTTATCATTCTTTAGATCATTTGATAATATTATATATTTGTGCTGTAGAACTCCACTTGGCAAGTGGTTTAGGTCTACTCGCAAGGAACTATTCTCCACAAAGAAAGGGAAGGCAAGGTAACTCGGTTAGTTTATATGGCATGAATAACTAACTATGTTTAAATAATAATACAATGATTATAAAATAATAATATAATAATTAAGTGTTTCCAATTACAGTGATGATTGAGCTCATGTTTGCTGATCTGCATCGTCAGCCACCTGCAACTTCTTTGATACATCGGCTGGTTGTTGTCCACTTGTATTATCAGTGTCTTCATATTACTCTATGTACATATAGGAATAAATGGTGTGCTCTTAGTATATTGGACTTAAGAGCTTGTTTGCAGCCCTATATATTAGGGCCTATTTATATGTTGTTTGGTGATGCATGTATTAGAATGTTCACCTGATCGACCACCTGTAGATTAATAAAATGTACTATAGTGGTTCATGCCTTTGGTCAAACAAGAGGTGAACTGGTTTCTTCATGTTAAGTTCTATGTCATGTAATAAAAAGACATCTTCAATTAATGGTTCCTGCACTTCAAACATTGCTCAATTTCTATTCTTTCCCCGTTTGTATGGCCACGTGTTTCGTTCTCCTTGGCCCCGGGGGCAAAGCGGAATTTGCCAGAGCCTGGCGCGAGGGCCGCCGGGTTAGCGCTACCCCGGTTGCCGAGGCCAGATGGCCGGGTCGTGGACCGCGCCCCAGGCACTTTCGATGCCCCGGGGTCTCGGGCAGAGCCCCCCGTCGGGCCAGCCTAGATTCCCGTGGCGGGCAGCGGTGCCTGGCCTGGGCAGCTCCACCCTGACCACCGCCGAAGCCCCGGGTGCTCCGCTGTCTGGTGACCCCCGCGCTAGTCTTTTCCCGCGGCCTCGCTGCGCTCCCGGGGCCAGTAGCGCTCGGGGGCATGGAGGGCCCCCGGGCCCGGAAGACGGACTTAACTGTTCCGCAAAACTCGCGCTCAGTTGCTCGCGGTCATCGGGGACCGAGTTCCCGGGGCGGGCAACTATCACGCTCGCTGCCCTCGGGGACTGGGCTCCCGGGGCAGGCAGCTACCCTAGGCCCCGAAAAGGGGACTTAAGCCCTACGGCCGTTCACGGCTGCTAGCGCTCGGAGTCGGATGGTGCCTGGTACTCAGCGTTCCCAGGCCCAGGAAATCGAGAAAAAAAACAACAGCAGCAGACATAAGCAACTTCCAGAACAACACAATAAGCAAAGGTACGAAAATGTAAACATGATTATATACATATAAAAATGTTTCTCTTTGTACAAGATAGGTAAAATCAGAGCACAAGCACGAGCGGAGGCCAGGAGATGTTGTCGTCCAGTGGGAGGTCACTTGTCTTCCTCGGACCGGACCCTGAACGGTGTCAGAAGGGGACTGCTGTCTTCCTCGGACTCCTCGTCGGTCATCGGCTCCACGAGGTGCTCGCCGGGGTCGAAGAACCCTGCCACCATTGCAGCGGCCTTGCCCACGGCTTTCTGTGCCTCCTCTTCCTCTTTGGCTGGGAATCCCTCGAGCACTGGGGCCAGGGAGAAGTCGGCGTCCCGAGCTCGGGAGCACCCGAGAACATACTCCGCCACCCGCGCGGTGAGCTTTCTCCCTTCCTTCACTAGAACTTCGTGAACTTGCAGGGGGAGCAAGTCCAGCGTACGTAGAAAATCGGCGAGCTCCACCAGCTCTTGGCCAACCCCGGTGGGCCCCCCCTAGTTTCAGCGGAGGTGCCCGGACGCCGATGCGGTGGAGACACCTCCGGACCCTGAAGGGTGCCAGGCAGGCTACGACGTCGCGGTCACCATTCTTCTAGAGGGCGAGGCTATTTTGCGCCAATGTCAGCCGTTTTTCCGCCTTGGCCAGCTTCTCGGCCAAGCTCGCTGCACTCGTTGGTGTTGGGGAGCTGCTTGACGCAGCCCGCGCCGCGGCCCCGCACGCCACGGCCTTGAAGTCGGCCGCGCGCTTCCGGGAGGCCTCGGCCTCCCGCTCCATCTCCGCCAATCAGGACTAGGCGGCCTTCACCGCCGCCTCGCGCGGGGCGAGGGAGTTCTCCTTGTCCTCCACGGCCGCCTCCCGTGTTGCGAAGGCCTCGGCCTTGGCGTCGATGTCGGCGGCCAGCAGCTTCACCTGCTCCGCCTCGCGCCTGTGGTCGGCTTCCTGCTCCTGGAACCTGGCCTCCTGCTCCTCGAGGTCCGTTTCCTAGGACACCAGCCTCTCCTTCTCGCTCAAGAGGCGGCTCATGCTGTCCTAGGCGATGGCGCAGGAAAGGCTGGCGGCCTCCTCGCGAACCACCTCGACTTCCTCGCACGCGGTGATCTCACGCTCCCGGGCCACGAGCCAGGCCTCTTGGGCCCGGACGCGCTCCTCCCGGGAGGATATTTCCTTCTCCCGCGCCTCCATCTCTGACCGGGCGTGGGAGGCCTCGTCGGCGGCAGATTTGGCGGCGGCCTCCAATTCGGCGCCTCTCCGCCGCTTCGAATCCCCCCACTACGGCCCTCGATTCGCGGGCCATAAGTGGGAAGTTATAACCAAGAAAGCAATCATGGCCGTTGGTCGCCCCATCTCGTCTTCTGTCAAACAAGGTGGGCCCGTGTCCCCTCGTTTCTCCAAGACGTGGCCCTCTTCCTACCCGGAGTGGGTCCCGGCCGAGCAACAAGGCTAGGGGCCACTGTCAGTGAAACGGGACTGGGGGCCCCACATTCCTCAGGGACACGTGGATCTTCGGCCACATCAGCTCCTCCAGGGCCCACATTCTGCACAAGTGACGGCCGGCTACGGCCGTTTTCCCGCTAAGTGCCTGGGGCCCGAGTACTGCCCGGGCCTGGGTGCACCTTCCTCGGGCGCGTCGCGGCGACCGCTCGCATCCAACTCAGGCCCGAGTCCCTGCCCCCGGTCCCTGGACCCACAGTGTTGGTCCCGGGGCGCGTTCCCGGGGCACATTACTGGGACATTCCCGGTACCGGGTCTCGCCCCCGGTCCCGGGACTCACAGGCTCGGTCCCGGGGCGTGTTCCCGGGGCACATTACTGGGACATTCCCGGTCCCGGGTCTCGCTAATCACCACTGAATTAAAAAAATTTAAATTATTCACCACTAGCTTTTTTTTATTAATATGAGCTCTTCTAGCACACAATAAAGCCTGTTGACCTATTCTTTTCAGCATGCATATACATAATACTACATGATGAGTACTATTTATAGCCTCCTAGCACACGTACGGCCTGTGGGCAAGTTTTTTTAGCATGCATGCAGAATACTACTGCATGATAGCTACTATTTGTAGGAAGTGACTCATCGGCGGCATGCGATAAGAATTCTAGGCAACTGCAGGCTGTATACTATTTATAGAAGGTGACCGATCAACATTTATAGAACATGATCTATCTACATTTGCAGCGATATTCACGGCCTAGAAATTTGTCTTACACTTGTCTCTATGCATGCATACAAAAAGAATTTGCATATGTAAATGCATGCAGAGAGCAAGACGAAACAAACAAAGCTTATCGCACGCTTGCTTCTGTACATGCATGCGTAAAGCAAAAAGGCCACAGAGAGAAACTTGTCTTGCACTTTCTATATATGCACGCATGCAAAAAGTTAGGCGTAGCTGTTACTGGACACGTGTAGCATGTATGTTTAATTGCTCGATGGATTCGATTACACGTCTGTTGTTCGTCAAAACAGACTTAGACTGTGCTCTCTCACCCTAATTAAATTTTACATTATTTAATTTTACATTACATTGTTTTGATATAATATTTACAAAGAAAGGTACCACAAGAGCACATATAGTAATTAAGTTCAGATTACAATTTTTGGGAAGCACATACATAATACATCTAACAGCCTTACAGCTAGGAGTACATTTGTCCTCAACAAATCAAGCAAAACAAATGTATAGCTGTTGTGTTTGATTTATCAAGAACTATATATGCTTATTCACTCTTATTTTTAACTTGGCAAAGCTGCCTCTCTAAAGCACACACTTCTGTATTTAATTCATAATTCTCAACGATGATTTATCTTTCTCCTTCTTGTCTGTCATCTTACAATCTAGCTTCTCTTGCAACTCAACTATCTTTTTCTCTAGTTCACGGTTCTCTGCAAGTAACTTAGTACGGTTTTGTTGCAAAAACAAGAAATCTCTCTCAAGCTCATCTCTACCTTCAACAACTTCCTTGCATACTTTAGTAACCTCCATGACTCTCTTTTTCCACAACTTCAAATCATGCCGGTTGTAGTCATTGATCTTAAAAATGCCACATTTCTCTAGCCTTCGAACAGCCTCACGAGCCCCTTTTCTCATAGCTCTTCTTGAAGAGACAGGTGATGTTCCTATGAATTGTTGTGGACCTCGAAACCCTTTAGACACCCAGTTTACAAGATCGACTTCAATACACGAATGGAAGATCCCATCCGCCCTTTCACCATGTGTCACCGTTGGTTTCTCAAGTCCAAGATGATTCACGATTTTCATTAGAATCTTCACATAGTTTAAAGTTACTTGAGCCATGGTGAAATACTTCAATAAAATTGTTTGAAGCTTAATTAATTGACAACCATACATAAAATCCCATTGAATATAAGCAAAAGATACTAATTAATTTTGGATATATTAATTTCCTCCTTTTCCAAGCATCGAGGTGTGATGCATAAAAAGGGAGAGATGCACACACCATATGATTATTAGCATGCTTGCTTAATGACAGTTACTAATGTTTATAAAACATACCTTGCTCCCTATTGAACCTTTGCTTGCATGTAGAAATGGATTCTTGCTTTATCGGCACTTTATACCTGTCAACTAGCACAAGTGATAGGTCATGTCAATGTGGTAGCTATTGTACCATGGTCATGCACTATTACCCACTCTACCCATTCAACCATAGGAATAAGCTATCCTTCCTTCCTATACACATAGGCATTGGCATGCCATGCATGAAGGGCAGTCCCTGCCTATTTATAGAAGAACTTTCTCACCATGCTTCTCATCCATGACCATATTGCTTCAGGTAATGTAGCACCCATCATAGGTAATTTACCATTGGATAAATCTTGGCATGCTTTATAGGCCAAATAAAATAGGAGTTCAATGTGTATTATACATGTCTTCTCAATTGTACCATGAAGAGTGTGTGATGATATCCTTCATTAACTCTATATTAGTCTTTTATAGTCATATTTCAGACCTTTATGCTTGTTACAAATTGAAGTTTTTAAGGGAATTTACATTGTCTATGCTTTGATGCCTGTGTGGTCCCCTGTCTTTTCATAACTAATTTATTTCATGTGAATGCATGAACCAACCTCCTTACTTACTTCTCGCTTTATTTATAGGGAAAGATGAGATCACCTGGCAATAGCAGTGCCATGGACAAGGGCAAAAAAATTGTTGAAGAATCATCCAAGCCCGCTCAAGACAACAATCAACCCGATGATTTTGTATCCAGTGTATTTATTTTTAATTCCCATTTGACTAGCAACTAATTAATTTCATTTAGTTATCACATTCATTTATTTTGTTATGCAGTGCTTGCACACGATATTGGACTTGGACGTATTATGGTTAGATAAAATTTATAGTAATGCCTAAATTAAACGGTATATAATGAAAGCTGTTGTAACGCCACCTAATCACGTTTATGGTCTTAAAGAAAATTCCAGATCCTTGTAGTGCACTAATATAAGCCACCTACTATTTAGTTGCTCCAAACTATTTGCATGATACATCTACCTACTGTATTTCCTTTTTTGTTTACTTAGGAGCCCAATGTCATTTACATTTCACGTAAGAGCATCCTGAGGCAAATTACTAGCAAACTAGGTGCAGTTATTCACACTGAAGGAATAGTGAAGTTGAGAGAAACTCAAAGGCTAGCCTGGCTAGAAGTGGAGTTTCCTCCACCGAACAATATTGGGCATGTAAGAATGGAGAAGTTTTGTGGAGCTCCTTGCACAAATGATTCCGATGCTAAGGAAAATGTTTGTGAAAAAGCAATATTTCATTGCATCATGCACATGAATATAAATGTTAATGATGTGAACTACGCTGCCTTTAAGGAAACAATGACAAGTCTGCTCCATTATACCGATTGGGCGGAATTTCTCCATATTAGATATCAACTGCTTCTTGCTGAAAAGAACCGGCTCTCTGACACCCACAAAGATCTTTTGAGACAACTGAGTTTAATTTGTAAAAGTTATGGTGATATACTTCCACTGGCAGTATCTGCACCACCAATAGATCCATCCAGTTCATATGTTGAACCACTCCCAGAAACACGGTTTGAAAAGCTTGCTAGAGAATTAGTCAACATCGTTCAGGAGTACACTCCTAACGACAACGTAATTTAAATTATCTGGTATGTGTTCCTTACATTGGAATATTTTATTGTCTACAACTTTTACTTTATTGTAGTTAAGAAAAAAATAAGCATCATTTTTTATAGGGGATTATCTTTTCAGGACCACCAAGGTGCCTGTACTCTCTGGAAAATAGTGGAACATTATTGTGATGTAATGTATGTTCTAGCAGCCACGGTCTAAATAAGCACATGCACTAGTTTCCTTATAGAGGAAATTCTTTATTCCCTCGAAGAGCATGTGAAGGTGACCATATATCCCTGTATTACTCTCTAGTATTTGATATTGTACCTGTGATTGATATGCCCATCCCTACTAGTGTATAATATGTTATATCTTCATCAAGCCTTCCTATTAGCTCTCTTAGAAAGAGAAAAATGGTGTCACAAGGAAGTGGGCATATCTGGCTTTTCATGTTTCCTGTAATATTATGTGCATCTATCAAAGCCTTCCTATCCGGCTGGATGCCAATGTGTTCTATCAAAGCCTTCCTATAATATTATGTGCATCTATCTGGCTTATCAAGCCTTCCTATCTGGCTGGATGCCAATGTGTTCTTCTTGTTCCAATTACATTTTTGAATGTCATTAGTAACAAAGCACGTCAAAAACAAATGAAATTGTTTGCAAAGAACAGAAAAGCTAACCTTAGCAGAGTGAGACTGTGAAATTGGTGGTTCTGTATGGGTCACTGTCCAGATGATGAATTGATCTTTTTGCAAGACATAGAGGCATATCAGCAGCCAGCAGACATAGAGACATAGAAGCTATAAAATAAATTTACTAATGTGTCAAATAGTTGTTCGCACCAAAAACCACCGGGTGTGCCAAGAAGCTTGTTGATGATCTGGTTTGATGCGATTGAACATACGAAGGCCTGGGAGATCTGCTTAGCTCCAGTGCAAGTCCTAAAATCTTGAGGTTCGCAGGCGTGCCAGTCAATTTGACCCCGCAATTGACAAGGAGAATATTAGCTCAGGGATTCAATCGGCCAATAAGAATCCCGCTAGCCGATTGCCAAAGGAATGCTTGAGCATCGGCTGAAAGCCGATGATAAAACTTTGTCCGGGCCCCAGCTGTCCGCGCCCGGGTCTCGTGCTCGTGCCCGGGTCCTCGTGCCCAGGTCTTCACTCCCGGGTCCTCGCTTGTGCTCGTGCCCGGGTCAGCAGCAATTGCACATCGGCTATCGGCCGATACGGACTGATGTAGGCTCCTTGTAGCCGATGGCCGATGGCACCTGTGTATCAGCTAGGAAACCGATAACGCTATAAGCAAATAGATAAGCTGTCAGTATAACATGTGCATCGGCTAGAAGCCGATGATAAAATAGATAGGCAGAATAGTAAGCTAGCCGACTGCCAAGGAAACACATGTGCATCGGCTAGAAAACCGATGATAATGTAGATGATCAAAATAGTAAAGATAATATAGTCGGCTTTATAAAAAGATAACCTATCGGCTAAGCACTCCGATGGAACGTCGCATATACACCGATCGGCTCACCAAGGATAAATCTATTATTATCAATCTAGTAGTTCAGACCTAACTGATGTAGCACAGATTAATAATAATAGAGGAACCTCAACAAACCGATAGACCTAATGCAACTGTGATGTAATAAGATAACTTATCGGCTATACATTCCGATAAGACACTTGCGCAAAAACCATCAACCTAGCAGGAACGATTTATCGCTGGCAGCTCAGTAGGTCGGACCCAACCGATGCAGCATGAACTGATGATAAATCGCCCCCAGTAAGCTGATAAGATCTACGCACGCGTGATGTGGTATACCTGATCAGCCTAAGAGGTCGGACCGAACCGATGCAGCCGTAGACAGGGCAGATACACCTGGGTAAGGGGTGATGAGTCTTACCCTCTCGCAGGATTTCGGACCTAACCGATGCAGCCCCGCTCGAGAAGCAAGAACCCGTCGAAAGGGTGGCGATGCGCCGAATTTGATTGATCTGTGTGGATAATTTACATGGTACCCGGGCACACGTATATATACCCCGAGTTGATACAGTCCTGATCGGACACGAAACAGGAGTTTCCTAACTATAAAAGGAAAACTAACAAGCCCTGATCGGACACGAGATCAGGTTTATCTAAAAAGTATTAAAACTACCTAATTTATAGATAAGGTAATCGACTGCCATGTCGTGGTCTTCACGATTCCTTCCCGAATCCGGCTTCTTCTAGATTAGCTCCCAACGGCTGATATCACTTCTTTCCTTAACTGAGTCCGACGCGAACCGTGCCAAATTTTGGCATTAACAATAGTACAAAATAAATTTACTAATGTGTCAGAGTACAGCGCTGCCCCGGTTGCCGAGGCCAGATGGCCAGGCTGTGGACCGCGCCCCGGGCACTGTCGATGCCTTGGGCTCTCGGGCAGAGCCCCCCGTCGGGCCAGCCTAGATTTCCGTGGCGGGTAGCGGTGCCCGGCCTGGGCAGCTCCACCCCGACCACCGCCGAAGCGTCGGGTGCTTCGCTGTCTGGCGACCCCCGCGCAGGGTCAAGGTCGGTTCCCGAGGGGCTCCCGGCGAGTCAAAAGGCATGAGCTTATCACTTCGGCCATACCTAACCCACGCGGGGCATTTTTTGTATTTTCTCTCTCTTCTAGCAGTCTTTTCTCGCGGCCTCGCTGCGCTCCCGGGGCCAGTAGCGCTCGGGGGCATGGAGGGCCCCCGGGCCCGAAAGACGGACTTAACCGTTCCCCAAGACTCGCTCTCAGTTGCTCGCGGTCATCGGGGACCGAGTTCCCAGGGCGGGCAACTATCACGCTCGCTGCCCTCGGGGACCAAGCTCCCAGGGCAGGCAGCTACCCAAGGCCCCGGAAAGGGGACTTAGGCGCTACGGCCGTTCACGGCTCCTAGTACTCGGCATTGCCGGGCCTGGGAAATCGAGAAAAAAAAACAACAGCAGGAAAGGGGGTCGGCTTCTGGATGGAGTTCAGCTTCTAGAGAAACACTTTTAGTTCCCAAGTTAGAGCTAGCTCCTGAGCACCCCTCAAGAACATCTTGTAAGAACAAACCGCATTCATCTCCCACATAGCAGATACACACAGGAGTAGGGTATTACGCCTCCGCGCGGCCCGAACCTGTCTACTTCTTCTGTCTCCCTTGCGTGCCATCGACCAGACGTTGCAGCCGTCCTGTGAACCACTCCCCTAGCCGAACCTCAAAGGGGGGTCCCTAGACTCCCCGCGGTTGGAGTTCCCTCCTCCGACACTAGGGGCCCCACATTCCCTGAGGAGCGCGTGATCTTCGGCACGTCAGCTCCTACGGGGCCACATTCTGCACAAGTGACGGCCGGCTACGGTCGTTTTTCCCGCTAAGTGCCAGCGGCCGAGCACTGCCCGAGCCGGGTGCCACCTTCCCCGAGCGCATCGCGCCGACCGCTCGTATCCAACTCGGGCCCGGGTCCCTCCCCCCGGTCCCGGGACCCACAGTCTCGGTCTCGGGGCGCGTTCCCAGGGCACATTACTGGGATATTTCCGGTCCCGGGACCCACAGGCTCGGTTCTTCCCGAAGGGCGCGTTCCCGGGGCACATTACTGGGACATTCCCGGTCCCGGGTCTCGCCCCCTGGCCCCGGGACCCACAGTCTCGGTCCCGCTGGCAGTATCTGCACCACCAACAAATCCATCCAGTTCATATGTTGAACCACTCCCAGAAACATGATTTGAAAAGCTTGCTAGAGAATTAGTCAACATCGTCCAGGGAGTACACTCCAACGAACAATGTAATTGAAATTATCTGGACGGGACAGGGGAGGGTGACGAAGGTGGTCTGCACGTTTTAAGAAGCCCGACCAGGCGCATGGGGGCGCGGAACAGAGGTAACAAGAGACGAGAGGGGCTCGAGAGAGATCGAGAGAAGAGAGAGGAGCGAGTGCGAGCAGCTGGAGGAGGAAGAAGACGACGGGGGACTGACAGGTGGGCTCCACGCGGCAGAAGCAATCATGACTGTCCGCGGCGAGCAAAACTGGCAGGGCCCGCTGGTCGGCGACACGGTGCTCCGGGGTGGGCTTGGGGCAGCCTGGTGTGTGGGGTGCAAGCCCGAGGGCGACTCGGTATCAACTGCGGGGCACGAGGATCGGCTGCGGGCGCGAGCTCGGGATCGGCTGCGCGACTGGCTCAGGGGAATATGAGGCCACGCCGTCTGCACGGCCTCCTGCTATGTTCACGTCAGTGTGATTTGTTTCTACCGTTCGATTTGGAATATACGGTTTCGATGCAAACTACTGCCTATCCATCCAGCAAGCCGCCTATCTCTCCTACAAACTTACTGTATGTGTGTGGCCTATTGCTTGACATTGACCTATCACTACATGGACGAATGCAGCAACAAGCAAGATGTACTCTAAAAAATGTGATGCCCCAGCCCACAGTGTCTCCACAGGCCTTTGGTCTGATGTGCACGCATGCATCAGGAGGGATGCTATTGGCTATCCATGCAGCAAGTTCACATGACTGCATGCATGATGCGGCAAGCAAACCAGGGATTGCCTATTTAAGGCAGCACTTGCCTTCTGCATCTGCATACCACACAAGTGCAAGCTAAGGCTTTGAGCATTCGAATAGTAAGTTCTTCACCTCGATAAATAGTTCTCACCTAGACTATCTATAGCAGCTCGAAAGGAAGGTACGTGCTCAAGTGTCTTAGGTGTTCTATATAACTATGGTCTCTATTAAAAAAACATTGTTAAAGAAATAGTATTAGAGTGAACAGACAAGACTGTATAACGAGGCTACCGTGCTAACTTGCGTTGTAGCTTGGGCTAACTATGGCATTAAATTGAAGGGCGATGTTAAGGAGGCTTCGTATTTGATTTTAACTTACGTTGGCTAACTGGCTAATATGACAATACTTGTACTCGATAACACATTGTCTCACTACTCTGCTGGCCCATGTAAGCAGCTGCTCCAACATGCGGCCACCCCCACCGCTAGATCATCACCACCCCAGCCTCGCGCTCACCACCACACCAGTCCAGCCCCGCTTACCCCATCGCCCAAAAATCGCCACCCTCGCTCGCCTTATCCCATTGCTTGCCACCCGGCTTTGAGCTCGGCCGCCGAAGCATGATTCAAGCCGGGTCCCCCTCTCCTTCCCCGAAACGCTGGCGGTGTCGCCACACCATCCCCTCCTCCGCCTATAAAAACCAGCCCCCAAGGCCACCCTTCTCACCACAACCTCTCCCATCCCAGCTGCGCCGCTGCTCACTCCGCCGAGCTCACCACGCCGCCCACTTTCCTCCTCACCCTGCCCTGCTGCCGCTCTGTCAGCCAACTCGGATGTAAAGAGAGAGGTGGGCCCTGGCAGCTAGGCCAGCCTGGCAGTCTCCCTTCCGTTCCCCTCCTTCTGCTGCTCTTGTGGCAGCCGGGCCCCACCCAACAGCCTCACCGCCCCTCCTCCTCACTCTTGGAAAACCCGATAGGTGGGCCCCAGCCTCCATCCGCCCTTCCTTTCACCGCAACATGTGGGCCTCTTTCCCCCAATCCCAGTTCTTCTTCGGCCCAGGCAAGGCCCAATCGCGGACCAAAAATCCTGGACGTTTCGCGCCCTCGGAATTGGCAAAGCACAACAAAATACGATGTTCCATTTCTACTCCCTTTACCCGGTACAAAAGCCTCTTAGCCACATTAAGTCCATCTAGTGTGCCCTCCATGCCTTTAGCCCATGTCGGGAGCCGTCGCGGAATAGGGGAGAGGGTCTGTCTTAGGCGTCCCCACATTCCTTCAAAAAGTCTAGTCTGTCCTCCCTCAGGTTGCCAACAGACCAATAAGAAGTCCACTTACCCCTTTTACGGCCCTTTTTAAACCCAAAACAACCACCTTCCTAATAAAATCTTGGCTTAGCCACCCCTACTCTCGATATGTAAGCTTTTTCTGAAGACAGGGTTCCACACATTATGCCCTCCTGTTGGTCAGTCCCGAGAGGCCTCCCCTAAGTCTACAAAGGTCTGGTTCTTCTCCCTGGACCATCTGACCTAACGACCTTCATATTCATCCCACCTTTCCTGGCGATCCTAAGCAAAAGTCAAACCCTCA
The DNA here is from genome assembly GCA_003991445.1 of Oryza meyeriana var. granulata. Classification (NCBI taxonomy): domain Eukaryota; kingdom Viridiplantae; phylum Streptophyta; class Magnoliopsida; order Poales; family Poaceae; genus Oryza; species Oryza meyeriana. The sequence goes on along the minus strand of RYFJ01004183.1, from coordinate 625 downwards.
TCCACTCGCTCCGCTCAACACCTATACCTATTAATAAAAACTTCCACTCTATCTCCCTGAGCCCAGACCAGTAGTCTCTCAGTTCAATTGGTCGGCTATCCATTTAATTCACTCCCTAACTACCAGAAATGTGCCGGGATCATGTATCTCGGTCAACCGTAGGCCCGGATTCCCTCCGTTTAGCTTCCTTATCCGTCTTCTAAAAAATGAGATCTAATCTATTAGCACTATTATTAACTATAATCTTGGTGTCTTGGTTCCTCTTTTGCGATTAGACGGCGACGGGCGGGTTTTCTTTTGGGCTGCATTGTGGCCCGGAGATTTTCTAGTAGGATCTTCTTGAAGACTTGGATTATTAGAAAGATTACTTCGTCGTACCTGAGATCAGAAAATTTTTGGACGGTTGCCCCGATCCTCAGGCCAAGCAGAAATTTCTCCCGTTAGGTTGCCCCAATCCTTCAGCCAGCAGAAACTTACAGCTGGGCCTACTCAACCTGATCCACTGAGCCAGGTAATGGACCAGTCTTTCTCAACGCGATCCGTCAAAAATACCCAGATCAAGCACTGCGTACCAAGTAGGCACTAACCAGAGACATGCCATGATCGTTACATAAGAATCTCTCTC
>RYFJ01001184.1:0-116966 GCA_003991445.1 Oryza meyeriana var. granulata | reverse complement strand
CCCCTAACGAAATGGCTAAAGGAAGCCAAGATATAAACGGAAAGTAAGGATTATCCTACGTGAAGCTCCATTTAAATGCACAGGCAGTACTGTAGCAGACGGGCTTTCTTCCGTCTTCAGCAGCAAACTCCTCCCGGAACAGGGACACTTTTCTGGATTGGTGGGGATTGCAAGGTGAGTACATGTAATACTTAGAAGTGATGGAAATATGCATTGCACAGCTACAAGAATGGCTAAGGTATTTTGCTAGCAGCAGTTGCATTATAACTTGTCTAACAGAGTTAAAACACATTTAAAATCACGGGTATACACCCACCTCCACACAGGTTGTCCACCGAACACATAGTAATTTAATTACTTGGCACAACAGCAATCATTACATCCTTGTTTGAAAGTACCCTAATTAGAATCACAAGTATTGTCTATGACGGGAGCAGCTATTGATAGAATTAGTTAACACTCTGCAGAGGTTGTTAGCTTCACAAGATAGATATCTTTACGGCCTCGCGAATGTACACTTCCCTTGTGTGCGGCCAGGAATCTGTACAAGGCTTTTTTAGAAACTCCGCTCAACTGCCTCCATGACACCTTTCGCTCACACAGAGAAGAAAGTAACATGCTAACCATAACACTATCATCTAACACGGGAGTGCAAGACTCGGGAATTACTGGCAGGTCCTTCCCATTAGGACTTGTTTACATTAGGCTAGATTATTGACATATGAGTGAAGTCTTAATGACAGGGCATGCAAACAAATAGACCAAGTTCCCTTAGACTCACAGCGACCTAATTGGTAGGATTAACATATACTCCTCTCTTACTAGGTTTCACACATAACCAATACCGGGTCAAAACTTTTATTGCCGTTGTTTACTACAACGTGCAACACATACTACGAATAATGATAGACCAGGACAGCAGCTCAAGTAAAACAATGATAAGTTATCATTAATATATTATATTTTGCTGTAAAAAACTCAAAGCGGGCTAGCAATAAATTCTACTTGAGTTGACCTTGTACTCACAAGACTAGGGTGATAAATATTACAGGATAATAATAATCAGGATGGAATGACAAATTAGGTCATGCTACCCGATAATTTGTAATAAAATAGCATGTTTCCAAAACACATTTTATAATTGGAATTAATAGTTCAAAGGGCATGGCTGCTCTAAAGTATTGCCCGTCGCTCTACGTCTTCTACGGCGAACTGCCTCGCTTCGCGTCTAACGTTGATAGAAAACACTAAATAAAGACATATATAAATAACTAATTAAAATCCAACTAAACAGAAGTAGAGCTCGATTTTAGAAGAATTTAGGAAAAGAATCGGGTTTGAAAATGGATCGGATGTGATGAGATATGAATCCGAAGTTTAGATAGAAAAAATCCGAGGAAAAGAAATTCAGAAATTGAATTATTTCTGTGGGCGAAAGAAGGGGCTAACCGGTTCAGTGAGATAGTGTAAAACGGACTCGTTATGGACGGAAGAGCTGAAAGTGTGGTGGAAGGGATGATGTGGAGTTAGTGGCAACAACGTATGGGTTAGATGATCGCGGCGCGAGTGGTTAGTGAGGTGGCAAGATCGTTAGAAAAACTAAGGGCTGAGATTAATTAGGACATTAAGTGTGGATAACGAGATTTTACAGGGGGGTCCACGTTCAAGTTCACAGGGAAACACAGGAGGTATGCAAGCGGCTGCTTTCGCTCCGCCGGCCGCGGGCGGCGTCGGCGAGCGGCAGGGACGGCGACGGCGGCGGCGGCGTCGGCGGCTGTGCAGAGGTGGTCGGCGGCGGCGGGCGCAGAGAGGGGTCGCGAGATGGGAGCCGGCGCGGGGCGGCGCAGAACGGCGAGCGACGGGGGCGGGGTGAACGGCGTCGCGGCACGGGAGCAGGCGGCGGGGCGGCGGGGCGGCGTCGTCGGCCGTGAGAACCGAAGGATCAGGCGAAGGAGACGATGGCGTGCGGGGAGCAGAACGCGGCGCGCGAGGAGAGAAACGGTGCGGGCGGTGCTCCCGGGCGTCGGGCGTCGTGGCCGCAAGGCTCGGTCGGGCGTCGGCTGGCGTGGGGCAGAGAGAGGAGGGCGCGGCGACGTCGTTTGGAAGAAAGAGGACAGCGGTGGCGGACATTGGGAGGAAAGACGAATGAAGGATGCAGTATATATATAATATAGGGGCTCGCGGGCTAAGGGCAGAATGGGAGGCGGGCGGCGTCGGCCGGCAAGAGGCGGCGCGGTGAGAGGGGAGGGCGGGTGCGCGCAGGTGGGGCGGCGCAGGTCGCGGGTTGGCCGGTGCGGGAGGAAGTCCAGGAAGGCCGGGGCTGGCACTAGAAGGGAGGCCTTTGGCTGACAGAAGGAGGGAGAAGAGGGAGGAAGAAGAAAAGAACGAAAGGCAGGGGTGAGTTGAAAAAGCAAAGGAAGGGAAAAGGAAGGAAGAAGAAAAGGGAAAAACGAGGGGTTTTCGGAAAATTTCAAATTGCCATCTTTGAATTGTTAGAATTATTTGGAGGATGGAGAATGACTTGGACTCCGGGAACTAGGAATTCATGGGATGCGAAAATTAGAGTGTGCAGAAGTCAGGGAAAAAATAAATTGGGAAATGAGCTCCACTTCGAATCAAATAAACCCGAGTAGGAATACGGCAACAAATCAACCGTAATTAATTATTAATCATATTAAATCTTTTTATTAGAAATTTTTCATTAAGCTGTTTTAGGCGAATAAACCAGTGGTGATTTTCGCAATCGGCCAAAAGAACGGAAAAACGAAAAATCGGATGTGACTACCTACCCTAAACGAATCTCGACCCGAGATTCAGATAGCTTGGGAACAACTCGGGAAACTCTGTCCTCAGATCATCTTCACTCTCCCAAGTGCTTCTGCTTCTGTGTGATGACTCATGAGCCTTATAGAAACGGATGGTTACTTCGTGGTTCGCTCTGCATTCTCAAGGATCTGATTGGATGTTCATGATATGTCAGATCTGGTTGCAATTCTATTGCCTGACGGGGGTTCTTCTTCTTCCTGGCACTCGAAGACACTTCTTCACTGCGAGACGCGGAACACATCATGGATGCTGATTGATGGCAGTCTCAACTGTATGCAACTTCTCTTGACGGAGCAACGATCCGGAACCGGGCCTACATACCTCGGGGCAAGCTTTTCCTTTCACGTGAAACCTCTTGTTTCTCAATGGGTTACCTTCAAAATAGACATAGTCACTCTTTTTGAAAGTTAATCCCTACGACGGTTGCTGCGTAACTATTCTGTCAAGACTGAGCTACCTTAATCTTCTTGATCAAAGCAACTTTCTCTCTTTGGCTTCGGCGGATCACATCGGGTCCAAAACCATTCTTTTTCCTGTCTCATTCAATTCAAAGGTGTTTTACATGATCGGCCCATATAAAGCTTCAAACCTGGTGATAATCGTGTAGACTCGCTTGATAGCTATGTTGTAGGAGAACTCGGCATAGGGTAAATTCATATCCAGCTAGAAGCATAGGCTAAAGCACAAGCTCGGAGCATATCTCCAAAATCTGAATACTCTCTCTGTTTGTTATCGTCTGTGGTGGGATATGCGGTGCTGAAATTGAGACGAGTACCATTGCTTCATGCAAAGCATGCCAAAAGCGAGAGGTAAACTGGTCCTCAATCTGAGACTATTTCCTGGGCACTCCATGCAGCACACTATCCAATTCACATATAGTTCTGCCAACTTGTCACTGAATAGGTTACTTTGACTGGAATAAAGTGAGCAACTATTGGTGAGACGATCCACAACAATCCAAATGGAATCATACTCTGACTGAGTCTTGGGCAAACTTGTGATAAATCCATGCTAATCTCATCCCACTTTCCATTCTTGGTACTCAACGGTTGTAAAAGTCAGCGGGTCGTTGGTGTTCTGGCTTGACTCGCTGGAGACGTCACAAAGTGCTACATACTCTACAATCTCTCGTCTCATGCTGGGCCACCATAATTTTCCTTAAGGCTTGATCATCTTGGTATACCGGGATGGATAGAATAACGGGACTCATGTGCTTTGTGATAAGATAAGCTTCTTGAGTCAGGCTGTCCGGCACAACAACTTCTCTTAGCATATAACACATTCTCATCCTCAATAAATCTATGGCTTTTCCTTTCTTCATGTTGAGTTTGATTTCTTTGACATTTGCATCATCCTTCTGAGCTTGCTTGATTGATCTTCCAAGGTGGGTCTGACCTCTAGATTAGCCACATACGCCTTCTGGCACTATCTCAAACTCAACCTTTCAAATCCTGCTAAAGAGTGATACTTCTCTCTTGAATTTCAAGTTACTGGCAGTAGACCTCCTGCTTAGGCATTCGGCACAACATTGCCTTGCTGGGTGGTAGTGGATTCCACATCATAATCCTTGATTAGTTCTAACTATCTTCTCTGTCTCAGATTCAAGTCATGCTGGTGTGAGGATATACTTTAAACTCTTGTGGTTTGTATACACCTCACATCGGTTACCTATTAGGTAGTGCCTCATATTTTCAGTGCCATGTACCACTGCGGCAAGCTCAAATCATGGGTCGGATATATTTCCTCATGCGGGCGTGTAGTTATCTTGAGGCATAGGCAGACACTTTGCCTCTTGCATTAGAAACAACCAAGTCCTGTACGAGATGCATCACAGTAGATGTGAAACCCTTTTATGGATATAGGCAAAACCAACACTGGTGCTGATGTCAAACTCTTCTCAAGGCTTCAAAGCTGCGCTGAACTCTGGTGTCCACACAAACTTCTTCTCTTTCTTCAACAATTGGTTAGTGGTCGATGCAACCTTGGAGAAACTTCTATGAATCTTCTGTAGTAGCCAGCATTCAAGAAAACTGCGAACCTGTGTCACGTCTTAGCGGCTGCCAGTTGATAACTGTATCTTACTTCTTTGGTCAACTGCAACTCCACGGCGGTCACAACATGTCAAGGAATTCAACTTCTTTCATCCAAACTCACACTTACTAACTTGGCTATATAACTGGTGTCTCCTTAGTTTTTCCAAAACAAGCCTCAGATGATGCTCGTGCTCTTTCTCATCTTTGGAGTAGACGAGAAATATCATCAATGAAAACAACAAAGAACTTGTCAAATATTCATGAATACTTTGTTCATCATGTTCATAGAAGTATGCAGGGGCATTTGTCCAAAGACATAACTGGTGTACCATAGAGCCATATCTGGTGGACGTATTTAGGGATATCCTCGGGTCTGATCCTAAGCTGATGATACCCCTGCTTAGGTCAATTTGGAAGAATACCCCTGTCCTTTCATCTGATCAAAGCGGTCATCAATCGTGGCAAAGGATACTTGTTCTTGATGGTTACATATTCAAGAACGATATACAATACATGTCTCATTCGTCCTCTTTCTTTTTCAAACAAAAATAACTGGGGCCCCATGGTGAATCGAGCTAGGCCTCGTCACAAAACCTTTTCTTTGCACTCTTGTATTTGTTTATTCTTGCTAACTCGTTAGTTGCATACGGTACGACTCTTGGCTATGGGTGATGTCCCTAGAACTAGATCGATGACAACTCATATTTATAGTGGTGGCTCCTGACAAATTTTTTAGGAAAAATTGGATATTTCTAACGTATTTTGTAGCTCAAGAGATTCATGTGGTTGTCAGGCTCTTTCCCAGGAGGATTAGCAAGGTTTGAAATTCCCTTCTTCTTTGAGTTTTCAAAGTGATTGAATCGACTTCCACATCTAACACTGGTTTTGTGGTCTGTAACCAGTCCATCCCTAGGATGAATCAAGCTAGGTTGTATCTAACATAATTCAGATTGGCAAAGACTCTTTACACACTCTATTTCAATCTTGTACTCTTGGGCACCAGTTTTGTGTCTATTGTCTTTCTGAGCCTCGGGTTTGGATAGCAAGGAGCACTAAGAGTATTTGGGGGGGGGGGGGGTTTTGGGGGGGGGGGGGGGGGGGGGAAAAAAACATCGTGGGAAAAAGTGTTTTTTCATTGGGGGGGCGGGGAAAAAAGAAACCAGAAAGGAAAAACTGAGAAACAAACGAATGCGAAGCTCAGAATCCAATAGATTGTTGCATATTCCTCATGGAGTTGGTCTAGGCTTTGCATGAAGGTTTGAAAATGTTGTTGTTCACTGAGGTGCTTGGGGCTGTTGTTGACATGGAAGCAGCACACCCCCACTGTTCTGGTTATTCCTGTGACTCCAGTTGTGTTTCACATTTATACTCAACATGTGGCCCGTTGAGAGAGGTACTAGGAAGAGAGAACAGCTCTAAGAAGAAGGGAACTAATGGGGTAGAAACAGCACATCCAGACCAAAGCAAACTGTGTACGACTGTCAAAGAGCGGAGGGCTTACAAACAGACGTACGACAAACCGAAAAAACCAAAAACTAAAAAAAAAACAAACAACGCCTCTAACAAACAACCTTAACGACCGACTAACGTGAACTACTAACTACAGGCAAAGCGACCAAAAACAAGAGCCACTCCTATAGCTAAACCCTGGTCCATGACGAAGCTCCACGAGATCCAATGCATCACTGGTGTAGATCCTCCTTCCATGGTTGACGGTAGAAATTAAAGCAGATAAGGGAAGATTTCCAAGAAAGAGAAGAGTCAAGAAAGAGTAAGTAAAGAAGGAACAAATATATATTGATTTTGTGATTCTTTTAAAATTAGTTTTGAAGTACGACCAGGCTAACTAAGGCTGCGACCTACAGTCAATGTCGACTCTGATACCAACCTTGTGGGACCCCAACACAGGACCCTCTGTGTATACGTACTAGCCCGGATCACAGCTAGCACACACAGTCACAAGAATAATATCACAGCTAACATCACGAAAAAACAAACGTATTTATAATCAATAAATTGACTGTGACAACCTTATGGCTAAATTTTACAGGTGCCACGAATGGCTAAAGAAACAAGATAACAGCGGAAGTAAAATCAATAGTGGAGCTCCATTTAACACATGCAGCAGGCAGTCAACTAGGGCACACGGCCTATTCCTCGTATTCAGCAGCAAACTCCTCCGGAAACATCGGACACCTTTCTTTCTGAATTGGGGGGGATTGCAAGGTGGTACATGTAATACTCAGCAAATGCACGGAAATATGCATATGCAAGCTAACAAAGAAAGGGCTAGCTTATTTTTGCAGTAACACAGCAATTACATTTTAAACCTGTATAACAGAGTTTTAAAAACAACATTTAAATCACGGTATTACCACCAACCATCCACACAGGATCTGTCCACACAGACCACATAGCTAATTACATTTACTGCACACATATAGCATCATTACCATCCTTGTTTTCGAAACTACCCCTCATTAGAACTCACCAGAGCATTGTCCCCATGACCGGGACGCGGCTATTCGAATAGATTAGTTAAACACTTGTCTGGGCAGAGTTGTATAGCTTTACCCACAAGATACATCATCCTCTTAACGGCCATGCGCAAATATCACACTTCTCCTTGTGTGCGGCCAAGCAATCTGTAACAAGGCTTTTTTAGAAACTCCGCCTCAACACTGCCTTCCCCCATGAGCCACCTTTCCCTCACACAGAGAAGAAAGTACTCATGGCTAACCATAACACCTATCATCTAACCATCTGGGCCAACAGTGCCAAGACTCGGAATCCTACTAGGCCAGGTCCTTCCCATTTGGACATGTGGTTGTACATTAGGCTCAAATTATTGACTTATGAAGTGAAGTCCTTAACTGACCAGGACAACTTGCCAAAACTACAATAGCACACAGCTTCCCATTAGGCTCACACAGAGACCTAATCTGGTAAGGATCACACAGATACCTCACCCTCTTACTAGGTTCACGCAGAACCACCCATCACCCCAGTCCAAAACATTTTATCCGCCCATTGTTTACTACACGGTGCAACACATGCTACCGAAAAGATAGCACACAACTACACAGCTCAAGTAAAACAGTGATAAGTATATCATTAATCATTATTATATTTTACTTGTAAAACAACTCAGAGCGGGGCTAAGCAATTACTACTCTACCCTGAGTTGACCCCTATGTTCAACTCACAAAGACTAGGGTGACAAGGTATTACAAGATATTCAATAATCAAAGGCATGGAATGACAACAATTAGGTCATACTACCATCGATAATTTGTAAATAAAATAATGCATGTTTCACAACCAAAACATTTTATAAATTGGGTTCAATATGTTCAAAGGGTGCACTTGCCTTGCTCTGCGTCTTCTGCGGCGAACTGCTCCTCGGCTTCCGCGTCTATACGTTCGCAATAGGAAACCAATAAATAACAAGAAAAATAGCCTAAATAATATCAATTAAAATAACCAACTAAACCAGGACGTAGAGCTCAATTTTAGAAGAATTTAGGAAAAAGAACGGGTTGAATCGGAGTCTGGATGGATGAGATATGAACTCCGGAAGTTTGGAATCAGAAAAAATCCGAGGAAAAAGAGAAATAATATTCTTAGAATATTCCCTGGATTTTAAATTCGGAAATTGAATTATTTCTGTGGAGGAAAAGAAGTGTGGACTACCGGTCAGTGAGATGGTGCACGACGGACTTGGTTTATAAACCGGGAGGGTGAAAGATATGGTGGACAGGATGACGTGCACATCACGTGGCAACACGCGTACTGGATTGGATGATGCGGCGACGATGTGGTGAGATAAGGTGGCAAGATAGGACTAGAAAAACCTAGGGCTGAGATTAATCTTGGACATCCAACGGTGTGGATCAACAGGAGATTTTACAGGCGGGTCCCACGTGTCAAAGTCACAGGGGAAACACAGGCAACAGGTACTGCCACCAGCGGCTGCTTCGGCCTCAGCCGGCCGGCGGCGCAGGGCGGCGAACCGGCGGCGGCGGCGTCGGCGGCTGGAAGCAAGAGGTGGCTCGGCGGCGGCGGGCGCAGAGCACAGGGCGTCGGCGAGATGGGAAGCCGGCGCAGGGGCGGCGCAGAAACGGGGAGCGACGGGCGGCGGCGGTGAACCGGCGTCGGAGGCACGGGAGCAGGCCGGGCGGCGGCGGCGGGCGGCGGCGTCGTCGGCCGAGAACCGAAGGCAGGCGAAGGAGACGATGGCGTCGCCGGGGAAAGCAGAACGCCGGCGCGGGCGAGGAGAGAAACCGGCGCGGGCGGTGCTCACCGGCGGCGTCGGGGCGTCGGCGCAGGCTCGGCGGCGCGTCGGCGCGGCGTCGGCGGCAGAGGAAGAGGAGGGCGGCGGCGACGTCGGCTTCGGAAGAAAGAGGAACAGCGGTGGCGACTTCGGAGAAAGGAAGATGACGGATGCAGCGTATATATATATATAGGGCGGCTCGCGGCGGCTAGGGCAGAGGGAGGCGCGGCGGCGTCGGCGCGGCCCAAGAGGCAGCGCGGCGCAGGAGCAGGGGCAGGCCGGGCTCGCACGGCCAAGCCGGGTGCGGCGCAGGTGGAGGCGGCGCAGGTCGGCGGCAGTTGGGCCGGCTGCGGGAGGAAGCAGGAAGGCCCGGGGCTCGGCACTCGGAAGGAGGAGGCCTTTGGCCTGGCCAGAGGAGGGAGAAGAGGGAGGAAGAAAGAAAAAGAAAGAAAGGCAGGGGCCTGAGTGGAAAAAGAAAAAGGAAGGGAAAAGAAAAGGAAGAAGAAAAGGAAAAACGGCAGGGGTTTTCCGGAAAATTTCCGAATTCGGATCTTTTGAATTTGTTAGAATTATTTGGAGGAATGGAGAATGAACTTGGACCTCTGGGAAACTAGGAATTCATATGGATGCGAAAATTAGAGTCTGGAGTCAGGGGAAAAATAAATTAGGAAAATGAGCTCCACTTTCGAAATCCAAATAAACCTGATTAGGAATACGGCAACAAATCACACCGTAATTAATTATTTAATCATATTAAATCCTTTTATTACGAAATTTTTCATTAAGCTGTTTTAGGCGAATAAACCAGTGGTGGATTTTCGCAATCGGCAAAAAGAACGGAAAACAAAAAATCCGGACATGACACGCTGCCCCAGCTCCTGAGCCAGCGCTTGTCGTCGAAGCCGTTGCGGCAGCACCTGAGCCAATGCCGGTTGTTGACGCCGTGGCTGCAGCCCCTGAGTCAACCCCCAAGGCCCCGGAGGCCACCAAGTCAGGGGCCAGGAGTCCATCGTCGTCCTGGTCGTCGTCGTCGTCGTCATCGTTGTCTCCTCCTTCAGATAAGCCAAACCTCCCCAGGCTCGAAGCTCCTCCTCGCAAGTTCCCACAGACGTTCCATTGGATGGAGCCCACAGTACCGCGAAGAGTTATAGGCATGACGATGCTGCGGTGGTAAGGGAGCGTGAAAGCTTGCTACGCGCCACACTCGCCGCGTCCCAGGGGATCCAGGCACGACCTTCGTCGTATTATAGTCTTGGTTATCTTGCTCATATGAGTTATCTGATGACTGACTTTGTTTTGCTCTGTTTTGCCCCGAGTAGAATCTTGTTGATTCGCTGGAAAAGATGAGCGAAGTCTTGATCCGGGTGGCCCCCCAGCTCCAAGAGTTGGACCAGCTGTGGGTCTTGAAGGCCGAAGTAGAAGGGCGTTGCCAGGAGAGGGAGTCTTGGCTGAGGGACTCCGTTACTCAGCTCAGGGCCGAGAATTGGGACCAAGCCAGTAAGATTAGAGGTGAGCCTCCAAGATGTATCTTTCTGACCAGATCCATAGTATATTTCTCCAGCTGTCTGTTCCCGACTGCCCGGTTGTATCTTGACCGCAATGTCGAATCCTTGACTAATCTGTCATGCAGCCTTCGAAGCCGAGTTGAAGGGCCAAGCAAAGAGGGAAATCTAGGTGAAGGAGGTCGAGAAAGCCAAGGCCGAGCTTGAAAAAGACAAGGCTGACCTGACAAAGGCCAAGACCGAGCTTGAGCAGGAGAGGGCCGAGTTGAAAGAGGCCAATGACAAGATCGGTAAGGAAAAAGTCAAACTGGAGAGGACCATAGCTAGGTGGGAGGCCGACTATGACAGTAAGTCTCCCTTTTGACACTGATCTTAACCAATCCATTGATTACTCCACTGCAGCTTACTTAACAAGTTTACTTGTTGGTGAACGGCCGGGTAGCTGCTAGAGCCAATTCCCAAGCTCAATTTCAGGCTTACGCAGAGGAGATAAGAGTCGTCAAGGAGTCATGGGAAGCACTCTCTGATCCGTGAGATCGACATCATAATCCTCGCCCCGTGGAACTAGCTACGGGCTCGATCGCCAAGTTGAAGGACACCTTGAAGATGCACCAAGCCCCTGAAGAGGTACTCGAGGATGAGCATGTATTACTGCGTGGCCCGAACCCTGCTATGACCAAGTCCATCTATCCAAGTCAGACGTGGAGCCATCGGGAGGGTTCGTGAGGAGACAACTCCTGAGGAGGCGCTGGAGTTGATAGCCAAGGCGAGGCTGACTGCAAAAGAAATTATCACGCCGAGATCTGGATTTGTAAAGACAGTATGTCATGCAGCCGGGGGTCGGTTTTTTGTATTGTGTTCTTTTGTAAAGACATGTGTAAAGTATATGTGCAATCGCCAAGCTTTAAAACTATTACTCAGTTGTCATTCGCTTTACTCGATTATATGTCTGCAACCGAGTAGTCTATGGAACTTAATAAAATCGTTCACGCAAAAAGCTATACTCATAATTCAAAGTTGTAGTGAAGCTTCGTGACTTAAGTAAAATAGGCTCGTATATTATTGACAAAGCACATAAGATACATGCAGCCCCCGACTTCACTACTCGGTTGAAAAAGTAAGCGGAAGTAGTGAGTCACGAGAGGAACTATACACATGGAAAAGTATAAAACTCAGGTATAGAAAGGACGCAGCTGTTCTATGTTCCATGAGTTGCTGATGAGGGCACCGTCTTGAGTCTTCAGTCGGTAGGCGCCAGGCCGCGTGACCTCGGCTATAATGAATGGCCCTTCCCAAATTGGGGATAGTTTGTGCCTGTCTTTTGTGGTTTGTATTTTTCTCAAGACGAGGATCTCTGACCAAAAGGCGCGGCCATAGACCATTGCGATGTGGTAGCGACGCAGGCCTTGAAGATACCTTGCCGACTGGATGTTGCGATATCCCTGCTTCTTCCAACTGATCTAATTCGATCAATCGGTATTATTTGAGATTCTTCTGAGTAAGCCCGAATCGTGGAGAGCCAAACTCTAACTCGGTTGGTAGCACAGTCCTCAGCACCATAGACCAGAAAGAAAGGGATTGCCCTTGTTGCCCGACTAACCGTGGTTCTGAGAGACCAGAGAACAGATAGGAGTTCTTGGACCCACCGGCCCGCGTATGGTTGTAGTCGGTCGAATATCCTTGCTTTGATGCCTTGTAAGATCATGCAATTGGCTCGTTCGACCTGCCCATTGCTCCGCGGGTGTGCCACGGATGCATAGCAGATCTTGATGCCAAAGTTGTCACAGAAATCTTGAAACACACCGCCCGTGAACTGAGTACCGTTGTCAGTGATGATCGTTGGGGACCCCCCCAATTGTATAACTAGTGATACTCATGATGAGAGTCCTTTGCTCATGCCCGCTGTTATGGTTGCAACGGGTTTTGGCGTCAATCCACTTGGTGAATTATCCACCGCGACGAACAAGTTGTGAACCCTCATGGCGCTTTCTTGAAAGGCCCGACCATGTCAAGCCCCCATACTGCAAAGGGCCAAGAGATTGGGATTGTTTGGAGCTCCTGGGCTGGTAGATTGGTTTGTCTTGCGTAGAACTGGCAACCCTCGCATGTGCGAACGATGTCTTTAGCATCTGTTACTGCTGTTGGCAGAAAAATCCTTTCCGGTTAGCGTTTTTGACTAACGTCCTGGATGCGGCATGGTTTCCACATACGCCCGAGTGGATGGATAGCAGAATCTGCTTGCCTTCCTCGGTGGTGACGCAGCGCATGAGGACACCGGATGCACTTCTTCGGTATAGGTCTTCTCTGACGACTAAGAAATTATTGCTTTGACGTTTAATTCATTTAGCTTCACTACGATCTTCTAGGAGTTCATCATCTAGGAGGAATTTGAGAATAGGAGTCCACCAATCTTGACATATGTGCAGCACCTCATCTGTTGTCGGGGTAGGTTCGCCTCCCAACTGCTCTGGCACTGGTTTCCTCTTGATTGACGGCTCCATGAGTTGCTCAATAAAAATCCCTGTCGGGACCGCCTCTCGCTTGGATCCCATGTTTGCCAGCTCATCTGCAGCGTCATTGTATTGTCATAGGACATGTGTAATCTCCAGCCTGTTAAACTTGTTCTCCATCTTGCGGACCTCATGACAGTATGTCGCCATGGTGTCGTCAAGACATGTCTAGTTTTTCATGACTTGGTTTACCACGAGTTGGGAGTCTCCCGCACACCAGTCGGCGAATGCCGATGATATAGCAATGCGGAGCCCGTGGATAAGTGCCTCGTACTCGGCGACGTTGTGGGAAGCCAGGAAGTGAATTTGTAGAACGTACTTCAGTTTTTCGTCGGTGGGGGACGTCAGTACGGCTCCAGCCCCGGCGCGGCTGATCCGTAGGGAACCGTTGAAGTACATTGTCCAGTACTCTAGCTTCGCTGTTGATGTAGGCATGTGAACTTCTATCCACTCGGCCATGAAGTCGGCTACAGCTTATGATTTGATTGCTGTCTGTGGCTGAAAGGTGATGTCGAACGCCATCAACTCGAGCGCCCATTTAGCGATTCAGTCGGTGGCCTCGCGGTTATGTAGGATGTCTCCGAATGGGAATGATGTGATCACCGTGACTAGATGTGCTTGGAAATAGTGCATCAGCTTTTCCGACAGTGATGAGTAGGCATAGAGTATCTTGTCTTCGAGTCGGCAAAGAACCTCGCTGACAAAGTAAACTGGCCGTTGAATTTTCTAGATGTGACCCTATTCGGATCGCTCGACCACCAGCACCGTGTTGACTACCTGAGTAGTTGCCGCTAGATATAGCATTAGCGGTTCTTGGGGCATGGGTGAGCCAACACGGGGGGTGATGTGAGAAATTGCTTGAAGTCTTCGAAGGCTTGCTGGGCTTCGCGAGTCCATTGGAAATTGCCCACTTTCTTCAATAACTTGAAAAAGGGCATACCCCGTTCGCCTAGTCAGGAAATAAATCGGCTGAGTGCCGCCATATAGCCTGTCAGCTTCTGGACGTCCTTCTGGTTGGTCGGGGGGCCATGTTCATTATTGCGTTGGCTTTTTTCGGGTTGGCCTCGATGCCGCGATGCGAGACGATGAAGCCGAGTAGCTTGCCGGATGGCACACCGAAGGCGCACTTTTTCGACTTCAACTTCATCTTGAATCTTCGAAGATTGCGGAAGGTTTCTTCTAGGTCAGCGATGAGGTCTTCTTTGGACTTGGTCTTGATCACCACGTCGTCGACGTAGCCCTCCATGTTGCGCCCGATCTGAGTGTGTAGACACCACTGAATCGCCCGTTGATACGTTGCTCCAGCGTTTTTCATACCGAACGGCATAGTGATGTAGCAGTACGCTCCAAACGGTGTGATAAAAGACGTCTTGAGACAGTCCTCCTCCTTCAGGCTGATTTGGTGGTATCCCGAGTAGCAGTCGAGAAAACTAAGAAGGTCGCACCCTGCAGTTGAGTCCACCACCTGGTCTATTCTTGGTAAACCGAATGGGTCTTTGGGGCACGCCTTGTTGAGATCAGTGTAGTCGACGCACATGCGCCATTTACCCTTTTTCTTCCAGACCAGAACTGGGTTTGCCAGCCAATCCGGGTGATAGACCTCTTTGATGAACCCAGCTGTGAGAAGCTTGGTTATTTCCTCTCGAATAGCATCTTTACGGTCTTGAGCAAAGCGCCGCAGCCGTTGTTTGACTGGCTTGGCGTCTGTCTTCACGTTGAGGGTGTGCTCAATCACCTCCCTTGGTACGCCCGGCATGTCGGACGGTTTCCACGCGAAGATATCCTTGTTGGCTTGGAGGAAGGTGACGAGCGCGTCTTCCTATTTGGGGTCGAGTCCGGTCCCGACTAGAGCAGTCTTGGAGGGGTCGAAAGGGTCCAGGGGATCTTCTTCGTGTCCAAGTCCACTAAAGTTCCCGACTTTGCTGCTTTTTTAGCCGAAACTGGGTCTTCCTCGACTTCAGTTGTGACGGCTTGCCGAATGCTGTTGCGTCCGACTGCCGCCTCTTGTGATTGAGTCAACTCGCAGCTCTCCTTATCGCAGGTGAAGGCTTGCTTGACGTCGTTGCGGAGGGAGAGGACTCCTGCTGGCCCTGGCATCTTCATATATGTATAGTGCGGTATTGCCATGAATCTGGCGAGCGCCAGTTGTCCGAGTATCGCGTGGTACGCAGTCTCGAAGTTGGCGACCTCGAAGCAGATGTTTTCTATGCGGAAGTTATCCTGCGTGCCAAAGGTGACTGGCAAGGTAATCTGCCCGAGTGGTGTTGAAGACAGGCCGGGGATTATCCCGTGGAAGGGCGCCATAATCGGTCGTTGATCCGAATGAGGAATCTTCATCTCGTCCAGGGTCTTGGCAAAGAGGATATTGAGCGCACTACCTCCATCTATGTGAACCTTCTTCAACTTGATGTTCTTCACGACCGGGTCCAGGACAAGTGGGTATCGTCCCGGGTGTGAAACCCGATCTGGGTGATCTGCATGGGTGAACGTGATGGATGTCTCTGACCAGCGCAAATATTGGGGGGTGTCTGCTGTAGAGATTGAGTTGATGTCGCACGTTGTAAGCTTCTGCTTCCGCTTGGACTCGTAGACAGACGGCCCTCCGAAGATGTGGTTAAGCTCAGCTTGGGGATCTTGAAAATCGTCAGCCGGGCCCTGATCTGGCTTGTCTTTGTTCTTGTCAGTGCCAGATGATGAAGTCTGCTCGAAAGCAAACTTCTTAAGCATGATGCAGTCTTTGGCCGCGTGCTTGCCTTTGGGGTGAAAGGGGCAAGGCCCATTCCTGACTTTCTGGTAGTCATTGTTGCGTTGGGGTCACGACCAAGTTCGCTCCATGTTGGCCACCTCATTATCCGACTTTCGCTTGTGGCCGCTGGTCTTGTTTTGAGATGGCTCATCAGCTTTGGCCTTTTGTTCTTTCTATCGGGACTGCTTCTTCTCGTTGAGGGCCTCTACGACCACTTCAGCCGAGTCGGCGTATTTGTTCGCCATGTCGAAGAGAGCTCGGACAGAGGATGGTGGTTTCCGAGTAAACTTTGCAATGAACGGGGCGTCCTTTACTCCCTTGCGGAAGGCGGTGATGACGGCCTCGTCTCTGATCATTGGGATCTTGTTGCGCTTCTCAGAGAATCTCTTAATAAAATCGCATAGAGACTCGTTCTTCTTCTGGTGTAGTTGATATAAATCGTGCTCAGAAGACGGCCTCTCATAAGTTCCTTGAAAGTTGGTGATGAACCGCTCCCTGAGTTCTCCCCAGGAACCGATCGACCGCCTCGAGAGCCTTGTCAGCCATGTCCTCGCCGAGTCGGCCAATGCGACTGGGAGGTAGTTAGCCATGGCTTTGTGGTCACCTCCAGCAGCTTGAATTGCTAGGGTGTACACGGTGAGCCAGGACTCGGGGTTGGTTTTGCCGTCGTATTTCTCGATCCCCGTAGGCTTGAAGCCCGACGGCCAGTTGACGTCTTGGAGCTCGTGAGTGAAAGCTGGAACGCCTTCGTCTTCGTGAGGGCTCCGGCTCCGATTACGGCGGTCAAACCGCTTGTGGTGGAGACCGAAATGCTTGTTTTCATCCTCCAGTTGGTGGCACTCGTCCTCTTCTCGTTCGTGGCACCGGGCATTGATGGTGCGGCGGAGGTCGTGCTGTAGGTGTACTCGGAGATCTTGGTTGGGCCGGTGGTCATACTGGTGATGCCGCCGGTTGTCGTTGTTGGTGTTGCCGAGTGATGTTTGCCGTAATTCCTCGTGTGGCCGACTTGAGCCGGCTGCCCAGCGCTGTGCTGATGTAGATGAACCCACCGGTGGAGATCCCGACCGGTTGGTCGGTACATGTGTGTCACCCGATTGCTGTTGTTGTTGCTAACAGGCAGCAGCTGTAATCATCACCTTGATCTTGGCGATAGTCGGGGTGGCCTGGTGATCAGGCCCGAGTTGAAGCGTGTCCAGCAGGGTTGCAGCGACCACGACGTTCTGTTGTGGCGTGACGAAGACGTCATGGTCGCCGACTTTAGTCTAGAGAATCTACTGCTGAGCGGCTCACCCAGCGTTGCGTAGCCCGTTGTTGTGAGCCTCGCGGTCAGCCTCCTCCTGTTGTTGCAGTCGGCGCGCCTCCTCCTGTTGCTCCTCTTGTAGTCGGCGGACCTCCGGTGGTGGTATTGAAGCCATGAAGATCTCGCGGGGCAGAAGGAGATTTGCCAGACTGGAGTCTGAACTAGTATTCGAACCGTTGTCCGACTTGGAGTCGGAATCCGAGTAGTTTATCGGAGTAAGAATGACTCCGACCTCCCTAGATCCAATCTGAAACAGCTCTGAGCCTTGTCTAAACTGAACCGTGGGAGATCAGGTCTGCCGCGTGAGATGTAGATCTACGGCGTTGCTGAGTCCGTGTGGGAGATTGGCGATCTCTCCCCCTCCTAGCTTGACCCGGGCTGGCTCGAGGCCTAGCGCGAGTCGGACACCGAAGGAGAGAGTTGTCCCAATGCTCGGCGAAGTGAAGGATTGCCGCAGTAGATCGATAAAGGAGATTGCGGCGTCCTGTGGGCCGACTGGTGCAACGTCAGCTGGTTCCTCGGCCGGTTGGATTGGATCTGCTTCGGCCAAGGTGAGGTTGCTAATCTGGTCGGCAACGAAGTCGAGGCTTTCGAAAGAAATTGTATCTTCGGGGGAGAACTTGTTACCGTTGACTCCACTTGTTGGATCCATCGAGATTGTTGATGAAGATATCATCGAAGTCCCTACCTGGCGCGCCAACTGTCGATGTTTTACATCGGCAATATGATTATGGGGTTACTCGGCGAGGGGAAATCCAATGGACTGCAAAGGAACACAAGGAAATTTTATACTGGTTCAGGCCCTCGATGAGAGGTAATACCCTACGTCTAGTTGTGATGGTATTCCTTTTAGGATGTATGTGGATCAATGATCTCGTGTGTTCTGCCCTCAAGGGGCACCCTGCCTCCCCTTATATACTGGGGGGCAGGGGTACAAGATAGGAATCCCAGCCGGATATGGCCAAGGGATTTCCTTCTTAGAGATACATCTTACTCGGCTAAGATTGTATATTCCGTTTTGTACAAGGCAAAATCTACCGGGTGCTACTATATCTCTAATTACAAGACTCGGCCCATCCTCTATCCGAGTGTCCCATATGCTTGTGATGAGGTACCCAGGGCCCATGGCCTCCACACTACTCATTACTTCGTGGGTGTGCCATAGAAGCATAATAGATCTTGATGCCGAAGTCGTCACAGAAATCTTGAAAAACGCCACCAGTGAACTGAGTACTGTTGTCCGTTATGATGCGGTTGGGAACTCCAAATCGATATAAAATACTCGTGATGAAGTCCTTTGCTTGTGCCACTGTTATGGTAGCAACAGGTTTTGCCTCAATCCACTTTGTGAACTTGTCCACTACGACGAACAAGTGTGTGAATCCTCCTGGCACTTTCTTGAACGGCCCGACCATGTCAAGCCCCCAAACTACAAAGGACCAAGAGATTGGAATTATTTGAAGTTCTTGAGTTGGAAGATGTGTTTGCTTTGCAAAGAATTGGCATCCCTCGCATGTGCGAACTATGTCTTTAGCGTATGTTACCGCAGTCGGCCAGAAAAAGCCCTGCTTGTAAGTCTTTTCGAGTAACGTCCTGGATGCGGCATGGTTGCCACAAATGCCCAAGTGGATTGACTACAGAATCTACTTGGCCTCCTCAGATATGACGCAGCGCATGAGGACTTTGGATGCGCTTTGACGGTAAAGGTCTTATCCGACTAGAAGGAAATAATTGCTTCGATGTTTGATCCGTTCGGCTTTGCTGCGATCTTTTGGGAGTTCATCGTCCAAGAGGAATTTGAAAATTGGAGTCCGCCAGTCTTGAGAGATAGGTAGTACTTCATTTATTACTGGGGTAGGTTCAGCCCCCGACTGCTCAAGCACTGGTTTCTTCTTGACTAATGGCTCCAATAGTTGCTCGACAAAAATCCTAGTCGGGACCACTTCTCATTTGGATCTCATGTTGGTCAATTTGTCTGCAGCTTCATTGTATTGGCGCAGCACATGTGTTATTTCCAGCTCGTCAAACTTTTCTTCTAGTCTTCGCACCTCCTGACAATATGCTGCCATGTTATCGTCGAGACATGTCTAGTCTTTCAAGACTTGGTTGACCACGAGTTGAGAATCCCCGCGTACGACTAGTCGGCGGATGCCAAGTGATATGGCAATGCAAAGCCCATGGATAAGTGCCTCGTACTCGGCAACATTGTGGGAAGCCAAAAAGTGAATCTGGAAAACGTACTTCAGTTTTTCGCCAGTGGGTGACGTCAGCACGACGCTAGCCCCTGCACCGCCGATCCGCAGAGAACCGTCGAAGTACATCATCCAATACTCTAGCTTGTCCGTGTTTTTAGCCGTCTAGACTTTTGTCCACTCGGCCACGAAGTCGGTTAGAACTTGAGACTTGATTGCTGTCCGAGGCTAAAAGATGATGTCAAACGCCATCAACTTGAGCGCCCATTTAGCAATTCTGCCAGTGGCCTCACAGTTGTGTATGACATCCCTGAGTGGATATGATGTGATAACAGTAACTTGATGCGACTGAAAATATTGCACCAACTTCTGGACAGTGATAAGTAGGCCATACAGCAGCTTCTGGACTTGAGGAAATCTCATCTTGGGGTCGGCTAGGACCTCACTGACGAAGTAGACTAGCCTTTGTATTTTCTATATATGCCCTAGCTCTGCTCGCTCGACTACCAGCACCATGTTGACTACTTGAGTAGTTGCCGCTAGGTACAACATTAGTGGTTCCTGGGGCATGGGTGATGCCAACACTAGTGGTTATGTGAGAAATTTTTTAAAGTCTTTGAAGGCTTGCTGGGCTTCAGGTGTCCATTGAAAATTGTTCACTTTCTTCAATAGTTTGAAAAAGGGCATGCCCCATTCACCAAGTTGGGAGATGAATCGGCTGAGTGCCGCCATGCAGCCTGTCAGCTTTTGGACATCCTTCAGGCTAGTTGGGGGTGCCATGTTCATGATAGCATTGATTTTCTCTAGATTGGCTTCGATGCCTCGATATGATACGATGAAGCCAAGTAGCTTTCCGGACGGTACTCCAAAGGCGCACTTCTTTGGATTCAACTTCATCTTGAATCCCCGAAGGCTTTGGAAAGTTTCCTAAGTCGGCGATGAGGTCTTCCTTTGATTTTGTCTTGATCACCACGTCATCGACATGCGCCTCCACGTCATCAACTGAATATTGAGAGCGCTTCCTCCATCGATGAGAACCTTCTTCAATGTGATGCTTCTGATGACCAGGTCCAGGACGAGTGGATAGCGTCTTGGATGAGTGACCCGATTAGGGTGATCCGTGTGGTCAAATGTGATTGGCGTTTCTGACCAACGCAAGTACTGGGGGGTGTCTGCAGAGACCGAGTTAACTTCACGTGTTGTGAGCTTCTGCTTCCTCTTGGACTTGTATGTAGTTGGCCCTCCAAAGATGTGGTTGAGCTCAGCCTAGGAATCTTGGTAGTCACCGACTGCACCCGGATCTGGCTTATCCTTGTCTTTATTGCTGCTAGATGTTGAAGTCTGCTCGGAAGCAAACTTCTTGAGCATGAAACAGTCCTTAGCCGTGTGCTTGCCCTTTGGGTGGAAAGGGCATGGCCCGTTCATCACTTTTTGGTATTTGTTTGTCCTTGGGGGTCATGGCCGAGTACGCTCCACAGCAGCCACCACGTTGTCCAACTTGCGCTTGCGGTTGCCGGACTTGTTCTATGCTAGCTCATCGTTGTCCTTCTTGTCCTTCTATCGGGGCTCCTTCTTGTCGTCCAGGGTCTCAACAACTGCATCGGCCGAGCTGGCGTTTTTGTTGGCCATGTCAAATAGGGCCTTGACAGAATTTGGAGGCTTCCGAGTAAACTTGGCAATGAACAGGGTGTTTCTGACTCCCTTACGGAAGGTGGCAATGACGACCTCATCCTTGATCTTCGGGATTGAATTCCTCTTCTCTGAAAACCTCTTGATGAAATCACGAAGTGACTCGTTCTTCCTTTGATGGCACTAATACAGGTCGTACTCGGAAGATGGCCTCCCGTACGCCCCATGGAAATTGGCGATGAAGTGTCCCTGGAGTTCTCCCCAGGAGCCGATTGATCTCTTAGGAAGTCCTGTTAGCCATGTCCTCGTCGAGTTAGCTAGAGTGACCAGGAGGTAGTTAGCCATGGCCTTATGATCTCCTCCAGCTGCTCGGATTGCTAGAGTGTAGACTGTGAGCCAGGACTCAGGGTTGGTCTTCCCATCGTATTTCTCAATTCCAGTCAGCTTGAAGCCTGATAGCCAGTCGACTTGTTGCAGCTCATGGGTGAAGGCTGGTACTGCTTCATCTGTGTGAGGACTCCGGCTCCGACTATGGCTGTGAAACTGCTCATGGTGGAGGCCAAAGCGCTCATTCTCTTCTTCTAGTAGGTGACGCTCGTCTTCCTTGCGTTTACGGCGTCGTGCGTTGATGTCTTGCCGAAGATCACGTCATAGTCGGCCTTGGACATCCTGGTTATCCCAAAGGTCGTCTTGATGTCGGTGCCACCGGTAATTATTGTGGTTGCTGAGTGACGTGTGGCGTGACTGCGTGTGCGGCTGACTGGAGCCGGCCGCTCGGCATCGTGTTGAGACATATGAGATCACTGTTGGAGAAGCCGCCCTATTGGACGGTATGAGAGTGTCACTCGACTGTTGACGTTGCTGGCATGCAGCAGCGGTGATCATGGCTTTAATCCTTAATATCGTCGGGGTGGCCTGGTGATCAGGCCCAAACTGCAGTGTATCCAGTAAGGTTGTAGCAGCCACAACATTCTGTTGAGGGGTTACGAAGACGTCGTGGTCGCCGACTCGGGTTTGGAGGATTTCCTATTGAGCAGTCCACCCAGCCTTGCGCAGATTGTCGTTACGAGCATCACGCTCAGCCTGTAGGCATCTTGCGTCTTCCTCCTGTTGTTTACATAGTCGGCGGGCTTCCTCTTCTTGCAAATTGCGTAGTCGGCGTACCTCCTGAGTAGGAGTTGAGCCCTTGGATGTCATAAAGACTTCATGTGGTGGAGAAAAGCTCGCTGAAGTGCTGTCCAACTAAGAGTCGAGTCGAAATAGTTGAGGGGGGTAATAACGACCCCGACCTCCCTAGATCCAATCTTGAGCGGCTCTGAGCTGTATCTGAGTTGAATTCCAGGGGATCGGGTCTACCGCGTCAGATGTTGATTGAAGTTATCCACGGCATTTCTGAGTCCGAACGGGAGATTGATGATCTCCTCCTCTCTTTGCCCGATCTCGGCCAACTCAAGACGAGTCTGAGTCGAACACCGAAAGAAAGAGTTGTCCCTAGACTCGGGCATGTTGGAGATCGCCGCAGCATGTCACTGAAGATCGCTGCAGCGTCGCGTAGGCCAACTGGCGCGGAGTCAGCTTGCTCCCTGGCCGATCAAATCGGATCCGAGTCGGATAGGGTAAGGTTGCCGAATTTGTTGGCGATGAAGTCGAGGCTCCCGAAGCTGATTGTTTGCCTCGGGAAGAAGTTGATGTCGTCGACTCCGGTGATTGGATCCATCAGGCTTGTTGAAGATGATCTCGCCAAAGCCCCTACCTGGCGCGCCAACTGTCAATGTTTTGTATTGGCAATAAGAATATGGGGCTACTCGTGAGACCTAAACTTGATGGATTACAAAGGAACACAAGACGATTTATCCTAGTTCAGACCCTCGGGGTGAGGTAATACCCTACTTCCAGCTATTGTGTATTGCCTTTGAGGTTTCTCTAGTGAGATTTCGCTATGCCCTCAACGGGGCACCCTGCCTCCCCTTATATACTGAGGAGACAGGGTTACAAGGTAGGAATCCCAGTTGGACTCCGACCAAGGGATTTCCTTCTACGAATACAACATGCCCAACTTAGGACTATATCCTTTCCTTGTCATACAAGGTAATATATGCCGAGTCCTATTGTATCCCTAATTAGAAGGTTAGGCCCATCCTTTGTCTGAGTGGACTTAATGCTTCTCATGAGGTACCTGGGGCCCATGGCCTCCACAGAACCACTCCTGATGCCCCCTTTTGAGAGAAGTCTTTAGGGGGACATGGAGATAGGCTCTCTTCATCTTGTTGCAGAGTTGAAGGCCTACTCCCCCTATTGTCTGGATCTTGAATTTAGAGGGCTACGACTTGATATGAAACAGGTATTGAAAGAGGCTAAAATGGGGATTGATCCCCAGGAAGGCTTCACAGAGAGTCACAAAGAGACATATTTGAAGAATGGAGTTGAGGTTGAGGTTGATGAGCTCAATCTGATAAAAATCAAGAAGATGTCGATGTTTTACACTGGCAATAAGAATATGGGGCTATTCGTGAGATGGACGGCAAAGGAACATGAAACAATTTATACTAGTTCAGGCCCTCGAGATGAGGTAATACCCTACGTCCAGTTGTGGTGTATTGCCTTTGAGGTTTCTCTGGTGAGATTGTATGAGTTGCCCTCAGGGGGCGCCCTGCCACCCCTTATATACCGGGGGATAGGGTTACGGAGTAGGAATCCCAGTCGGACTCCAACCAAGGGATTTCTTTCTAGGAATACAACGTGCCCAACTAGGACTATATCCTTTCCTTGTCATGCAAGGTAATGTATGCCAAGTCCTATTGTATCCCTAATTACAAGGTTAGGCCCATCCTCTGTCCAAGTGGCCCATATGCCTCTCATGAGGTACCTGGGGCCCATGGCCTCCACAGCAGCCCCTGAGACCTTCATAATTGAGTCACAGCTGATGCCGAGTGCTCATCCTCCACGATGAAGAATTCCCGAGTGCATTGCTCCCGAAGACTCTTTGTCCGAGTGCTTCTTCTCCTGAGTCCTGTTTCATGTCAGCTGGCAACGAGGCTATGAAGGGAAATTGTCGATGTTTTGTATCGGCAATAATTATATGGGGCTATTCGTCGGACCTAAACTCGATGGATTCGAAAGGAAACACGAGATTTATACTGGTTTAGGCCCTCAGTGTGAGGTAATACCCTACTTCCAGTTGTGGTGTATTGCTTTTGTGGTATTCCTTGGTGAGATTGTCATCTGCCTCAAGGGGCTCCCTACCCCTCATTATATACTGGAGGGATGAGGATTACAGGGTAGGAAACCCGCAACCAAGGGCTTTCCTTATCAGTACATAGAAAGTCCAGCTAGGATTATATCCCTTTCCTTGTCATGCAACGTAATATGAAGCCGAGTCCTACTCTATCTCCAATTGTAGGGGCCGGCCTACCCTCTGTCCGAGTGACCGTAATTACCCTCCTTGAGGTACTCAGGGCCCATGGCCTCCATAGTAGCCCTTGAGACCTTCATAGTTGAGTCACAGCTAATGCCGAGTGCTCATCCTCCATGGTGAAGAGATTCCTGAGTGCTTTGCTCCCGAGTACTCATTGTCCGAGTGCTTCTTCTCCTGAGTCCGGCTTCATGTCAGCTGGCAACGAGGCTATGAAGGGCTTCATGGAAATAGATGAATAGTGTGCGCCAAATTGGTGCATCTATTAGGTGTAGTCCCCGACTTTGTGCTTAATTGGGAAACAATTAAACATAAAGTCAAAGATCTTTAACCTTTAAGTCTTTCCCGAGTGATATGTTTTTCAGAAATTGGACACTTCAGCTATATATTTGCTGGAAATTTTGCTCAAGACAATTTGGCTAAGCATGTAAGCCGAGTATCACTTTGCAATAAATCCAATGTGTGATGAGGTGTACTTGAGAGATACCTGCATCCCCAATTTTAATGGAGACCAACTATTGATTCTTATAAGGATATATCCTCAATACCTTAAAATAATCAAGATACCCGAATGTATACACCCGGCTGTAGGCTTAGCATGAAGCGCATCTGATTATTTAATCGGTTCTTGTAAAATAGCACCTGCATCACGATTTTAACGCCACCAGCGGGCGACCCGATAGGGCATACTATTTAAGAACTCATATCTTCGGCCTACTACTGAATAAGCTGGCCCAAACCAACCTACCTAGCGTAGCCCTATAAAATCCGAAGATTTTGATTATTGCTCATGTTGATGTTTTGTGTCGGCAATAATAATATGGGGCTACTCGTGAGACCTAAACTTGATGGATCGCAAAGGAACACGAAACAATTTATACTGGTTCAGGCCCTCGAGATGAGGTAATACTCTACGTCCAGTTATGGTGTATTGCCTTTGAGGTTTCTCTGATGAGATTGTGCTATCTTCTCCTTCTTCTGCCCTCAGGGGGCGCCTTGCCTCCCCTTATATACCAGGGGATAGGGTTACAGAGTAGAAATCCCAGTCAGACTCTAACCAATGGATTTCCTTCTAGGAATACATCGTGCGCGACTAGGACTACATCCTTTCCTTGTCGTACAAGGTTATGTATGCCGAGTCCTATTGTATCCATAATTACAGGGCTAGGCCCATCCTCTGTCCGAGTGGCCCAAATGCTTCTCATGAGGTACCCGGGGCCCATGGAATCAACAGCTCAACATGCCCATTGCTCTGGGGGTATGCCACCGAAGCGTAGCAGATTTTGATGCCAAAATCGTCGTAGAAATCTTTGAATATGCCGCCCATGAACTGAGTGCGTTGCCCATAATGATGCGATTGGGGACACCATATCTATAGATTATATTCAGTATGAAGTCTTTTGCCTAGGCTGCAGTTATGGTTGCAATAGATCTGGCCTCAACCCACTTTGTGAACTTGTCCTCTACGACGAACAAATGTGTAAACCCTCCTGGCGCCTTCTTGAACGGTCTAACCATGTCAAGCCCCCAGACTGCAAAGGGCTAAGATATTGGGATAGCCTGCAACTCTTGGGTTGGTAGCTGAGTTTGTCGAGCGAAAAATTGACATCCCTTGCATGACCGGACGAGTGCTTTAGCGTCGGTAACCATAGTTGACCAGAAGAATCTTTGTCTATAAGCCTTTCCAAGTTATGTTCTAGATGCAGCATGGTTGCCACAGATGCCTGAGTGGATAGATTGTAGGATCTGCTTGCCCTTCTTAGGTGTGACGTAGTGCATGAGAACTCTAGATGCGCTTTGACGATATAGGTCTTCTCCGACTATGAAAAAGCTTGTGCTCCATCACTGGACTTACTTAGCTTTGTTGCGGTATTTAGGAAGTATGTCTTCCAGTAGAAATCGAATAGTTGGGGTCTTCCAATCATGAATAATGATGAGCACCTCCGTAGATTCTGGGTTTGGTGCTACCTCCGACTGAAAGCTCCAGTAGTGGCTTGTTTTCCTGTTTTGACCAAATAGGTACCCAAACGCTATGCTAGCACAGGATTCGGCTGGTGACCCTCATGGGGCGTACCCTACCCAGCAGAGTTGTGACCAAATAAGGTACCCGAACCTCGCATTAGCATAGGATTCGGCTGGCGACCCTCATGGGGCGTACCCTACCCAGCAGTGTGGTACCTGAGCCCCGATTGGTGCCAGAGGTCAGTTATTAGCCCCCATGGGGCGTATCAAGGTAAAGGTGAAATCTATGTCCTGACTGGCACAAGTACTCGGTCAGTAGCCCACATGGAGCATTCCGAGTGATTCTTGAAGCGTCGCACTCCAAGTGTATCATGGCAGACTGGTCCAGCCCCCGAGCGTAGGAGATAGGCTCATAGCCATGAGTTCCTATTACGCGTATCCGAAACTGGCCCTACATTATAAACATATCAGATGAGTAGCATCTAATGAAGAAAACAATCACCCACAGAACATCTAAATATTTTACAATGTATGTAAATATGTGTTCCTCCTCTTATTGATATTAATTTCCCAGAGTAGTTGACCCCTTACGTTTAAACACTCTGCGACTAGTCATAGCCCCCGAGCGTTGGGAGTTGGCTCATGGCTCTTTCCCAGACACGCATTTTGGGTGACTTGAGTTCGCCTTTCATGGAGCAAAGCTTCACGGATCAGAATTTATGATACTCGAGTACTTTTGCAATCACTAAGAGCAAAAACAGAAAATGCGCAGTATGTACACCTATTAGGTGTAAGCGGTTGCGGCATTGGCGGGGCCGAGTGAGGAATTGATGATCTCATCCCCCTAGATCTGATCCCGACTGGCACTAAGTTGTATCTGAGTCAAACCATAAGGAAGTGAGTTGCCTCCTGGCCCATTTAGATAAGAATATAATATAAAAGAGAAAAATATTTATCAGAAAGCGACTTAGCTATTCAGTATTGCACGAGTTGAGAGTGGGGATGCCATCCTTTGCATTTAAGCTTTTGAGCCCCCGAGCATGTCACTTGTTGTTCTGATAATCTTCGGTTCTAGGTGGTTGAGGACGGTTGTGATCGACCGCCGCAATGAAGCCCCCAGATTTCTGCTTGCAGTTCCCATGCTTGAATAGGGCTGCGTCGTCTGTCTCCTGTTGCTCCTTCTGTCGGGGCTTGTCGTGAAGTGCCTCTATCACTGCGTCGGCTGAATCAGCATATTTATTGACCATCTCGAAGAGAGCTTTGGCGGAGTTGGGTGGCTTCCGAGTGAACTTGGCGATGAACGGCGCATCTCTGAATCCCTTGCGGAAGGTGGAGATGACGACCTCATCCTTGATTTTAGGTATTGAGTTTCTTTTCTCAGAAAAACACTTGATGAAATCACGGAGGGACTCGTTCTTCCTCTGGTGGCACTGATATAGATCGTACTTGGATGATGGCCTCTCATACGTTCCCTAGAAGTTCACAATGAAACGTTCACAGAGTTCCCCTAGGAGCCAATTGACTGCCTAGGAAGACTGTCAGCCATGTCCTTGCCAAGTCAGCCAAGGCGACTGGCAGCTAGTTAGCCATGACCTTGTGATCGCCTCTAGCTGCACGGATTACCAAGGTGTAAACTATGAGCCAGGACTCTGGGTTGGTCTTCCCATCGTACTTCTCTATTCTAGTCGACTTGAAGCCAGATGGCTAGTTGACCTGTTGTAGTTCGTGGGTGAATGCCTGTACTCCTTCATTTGGGTGACGGCTCAGACTCCGACTATGGCGATGAAATCGCTCGTGGTGGAGGCCGAAGCACTCACCCTCATCTTCTAGTCGGTGGCGCTCATCCTCCTCATGTTTTCGGTGTCGAGCATTAATATCGTGGCGGAGATCCCACCGTAGTCATCCTTGGGTGTCCTGGCTATCGTGGCAGTCGTCATGATGATGCTGCCATCGATCGTTACTCGGACTGCTGAGTGGCATATGTCGTGACTCCGAGTGATGCTGACCAGAGATGGCTGCTCGGCACCGTGCTGAAGCAGATGAAACCGCCGTGTCTGAAGCCATCTTGTTTGACGGTTTGAAAATGTCTCCAGATTGTTGTCACTGCTGATAAGCCGCAGTGGTGATCATTGCTTTGATCCTCGTGATTGTCAGGGTGGCCTGGTGGTTGGGCCCAAACTGCAAGGTGTTTAACAGCGTGGCAACGGCCACAACATTCTATTGTGGGGTCATGAAGATGTCGTGGTCGCCTACTCAAGTTTGGAGGATCTCTTGTTGAGCAGTCCGTCTAGTCTTGCACAAGTTGTCATTGTGAGTGTCGCACTCGGCTTGCAGGCGTCGTGCGTCCTCCTCTTATTGCTCACGTAGTCGACGAGCCTCCCGGTCGCATAGTCGGCGTGCATCTTGTGTTGGAGTTGATCCCTTTGACACCATGAAGACCTCGCATGGTGGAGAAAAGCTTCCCGAGCTGCTATCCGACTAGGAGTCGGATTTGGAGTAGTTTAACGGTGTGATGATGACCCCAACCTCCCTGGACCTAATCTCGAGCGGCTCTGGGCCGTATTCGAGTCGAATTCCAGAGGATTGAGTCTTCCGCGTCTGATTGGAATTGAAGATTGTTGCGGCGTTGTCAAGTCCGAGTGAGAAATTGACGATCTTGTCTCCCCTAGACCTGATCTTGATCAGCTCGGAGCCAAATTTGAGTCGAATATCAGGAAAGAGAGTTGTCCCAAAACTCATAGATCTTGGGTGTTGCTGAAGCAGGATGTTGAAAACTGCTGTGGCGTTGAGTAGGCCAACCAGTGCTGAGTTGGCTTGGTCCTTGGCCGATCGGGTTGAAATCGAGTCGGACAAGGTGAGATTGCCGAGATTGTTGGCGATGAAGTTGAGGCTCCTGAATCTGATGGCTTGTCTAGGAGAGGAGTTGATGCCGTCGACTCCTATGGTTGGATCCATCGGGCTTGATGACGATGATCTCGACGAAGCCCCTACCTGGCGCGTCAACTGTCGATATTTTGCATCGGCAATAATTATATGGGGATATTCGTCGGACCTAAACTTGATGGATTCGAAAGGAAACACGAGATTTATACTGGTTCAGGCCCTCGGTGTGAGGTAATATCCTACTTCTAATTGTGGTGTATTGCTTTCGCGGTATTCTCTGGTGAGATTGTCATCTGCCCCAGGGGGCTCCCTACCCCTCCTTATATACTGGAGGGATGAGGATTATAGGGTAGGAAACCCAATCGGATATGACCAAGGGCTTTCCTTATCAGTACATAGAAAGTCCGGCTAGGTCTATATCCCTTTCTTTGTCATGCAAGGTAATATCAAGCCGAGTCCTACTCTATCTCCAATTGTAGGGACTGGCCTACCCTCTATCTGAGTGGCCGTAATTGCCCTCCTTGAGGTACCCAGGGCCCATGGCCTCCACAGCGGCCTTCCGTGGATGTGATGGAACGGTGAGCGGCGTCCCAGAGGGAATTCCGGGATGGGACGGCACGGGATTTTTGGGCGGCGGGATTTGTAGCTGAGCTTTTGGAGGGAATCCAGGGGGAAAAAAAAGGAGAGAATCCTACTGGGATTCATGGCGGTGTGGTGGGGGTTTTGGCACGGCGTTGCGCGGAGCATGGGAGTCAACGGCGCGGTGTGGCGGTCGGGCATGGTGTGATACGGCGGTTTGGGTTGGCATTACGCTGAACGGGTGTTGGGCATGGGTGAGCGGGGAAACGAGGAAGATGGCCACGCGGGACGGGCGGGGCGAGCGGGTGTGGTTTAGGCAAGGTGCTGACATGCGGGCCCATGGAAAGGCGCAAAACAGCGGGTGCGCTTGCCTGCAGGCCAAGGTGAACAGGGCGGCTGGCAGGCTGTGGCTGGGCCAGGCTGCGCAACTGGGCTGCCCCGAGAAAAGAGAGAGGGAGAGAGTGATGGGCCGGAGCGATTTGGCCCAATTGAACAGTGTTGACTGGTTTGGCAATTAAAGAAGAATTTTAATTTTGGGAAAAAGGAGAAGAGCCAAGCTGTAAGATGATGGCTGAGCTTTGGGACTGGAAATGTGATGCTTTAGTTTGAACTTGTATTTTGAGGATTCAAATATTTTATTTGAATTTGATTTATTGCTTTCTCTCTCAAATGGAATGTTTTTAATTTAATTTGGATTGATCCCTACGTTTTCTAATATGATACTTGTTGCAATATTCTTAATATTCATTTAAATATTCAAATGAACCATTATGTGGATAATAATATGTTGACTTAATTTATTTATTTGGCATAAATGGAATTCAATTTGATTTGAATAGAAAAACGAATTTAAGGAGGGGTTTATATGAATGGTTGGATCACTTGCAATGGGAAGGGAAAGAATTGAGATTTCAAATATTTAAATTTGAATTGTGGATTTCTTTCTCAAATGAATGCTCCATTTGTTTTTGAGAAAATACCCAATAAACCTTCTTTTTGTAATTTGAGACTTGGTTGAATATCTGGACATTGGTTTAACTATTCTAGGAGAGCCTTTATAGAGATCCTTACATATGGGCTAGGTTTGTTTGCATGACCATATATTATTCATGGATGAATTCTTCTGTCTTTAGTGTATTTAATTATAATTAGTGAAAATATGGGTATGTGATGGATCCCTCTTATCTAACTTGGATTGCCCTTTGGTTGTCATATTTTATTGGAATCAAAATTAGGCTTTCAACATGGACTCTAATATTCAATATTTGATTGTATTTTTATATGATGACAAACAATAATTATCTTGTCATTGTTTGGGTGGCTTTCATGTGATCTTATAATTATGAAATAGATGCAATATTCTTGTATATTATAATCCTTGACTTAGATGTAGGACCTCAATTTAATTTCCATTGCGACGTTTTACGGTTTCGGCAAGCAATAGCAATCATAGCATCTAGCATGATGCAAAAGTTTTAAAAAGTTTGAAATTTTACTGATTATTATTATTAGAATTTTTAGGGTGTTACAAGTTGTGGCTTGCACTGTCGACTCGATGTATAGGGCCTTGGTGCTGTCCCATTGGCGAAAGATGCAGCAGCCCATGGTCTCCTGGTTGTCAGAGTGCTTCTTCTTCCCAATCGATCGAAGCTAGAAGAAGCGCCTAAATAGTGCCACCGATGGTTTCACCCCCACAAACACCTCACACAGGTGTGCGAAGACGGCGAGGATGACCACCACATTGGGGACCAAGTGCGCCAGTCGGATGCCGTAAATCTCCAGCACTTGCATGAAGAATGCCAAAAACGGCGGCACAAGTCCGGCTGACGCATAGGACTGGCAGAAGATAATCTCCCCTGGCCCGTTCAGAGTGGGCTGGGAGCTGCCAGCACTCACCACCGTGACTCCTCTCATGGTGGGCTCCAGCAATAGCCGTTGGACCCTCACCACCCCTGCCTCATCGCGGAGGCGTGAGGATGGCAGAGCGCCGCTGCTCGAAGTACGGCAAGAGTGTTTCGCTCTCGGCATGGCTGAGGACTGGATGGCAATAGCTGCAGAAGATGAAGGAAAGCAAGAGGCACAAGGAGATCAACGCCCAAGAAAGCAGGCGCGGAAGGGTGGCACGGCCGCAGCCCTCCCCTGCTTTATAGGCTGCCTCGCCCGCTCCTTCGCCCACTCGCGCTCTAATTGAGGAAATGTCTCCTCGACTAGCATGTGTAATCATTCCGTATCCCTAAAACCGCGCCCGGTGGGGTGGAGAAACGAAACGGCAGGTGTTGTGTCGCCTTCCACGTTGTCCACCCATGCGTGCAAAACATGGTCTGCCCTGGCCCCGACCAGCGGACCGCGGATCTACAAAGTGGGCCTCCAAGCGGCTCAGCGCTGCAACATGGCCACGCCACCACAGAGGAGGACCGCACCCTCAGTCTCTGCCAGGCCATCGCCCGGCGCTAAGGCCAGGGGCTGCTGTTGGTGAAATGGGAACCAAGGCTCCCATGACTAGTGGCTCAGGGTGGCCCAGTGCCACATCACCACGTTGGCAAGGGCCGCGCACAGCCACTACAAAGTCATACTGGGGATCCCCCAGATCTAACAAGCATAGTCCTAAGCTCGCGCCTTGTGGAGGCCATGGGCCCCAGGCACCTCAAGAAAGGCTATACGGGCACTCGGATTGAGGGTGGGCTGGCCCATGTAATTAGGGATATATTAGAACTCGCTTCATGTAACCTTGCATGACAAGAAAAGAGATATAGTTGTAGCCAGTTACTCTATGTTCTTAGAAAGAAATCCCTTGGTTGAATCCGACTAGGATTCCTATCTTGTAACCTTGCCTCCTCGGTGTATAAGGAGAGGCAAGGAGCCTCCTGGGGTAGAGAAGACCATAACCAATCGCACTAGAGAATATAGTGAAAGCAATACACAACAACTGAAAGTAGGGTATTACCTCATTCCAAGGGCCTGAACTAGTACAAATTGTCTTGTCTTTCGAAATCCATCGAGTTTCGGTCCGATAAGTAGCCCTACAATCAATATTGCCGATAGAAAACATTGACAGTTGGCACGCCAGGTAGGGGATTCATCAAGATCATTGTCATCAAGCCCGATGGATCCAACCATAGGAGTTGACGGCATCAACTTCGCCCCAGGACAAGCCATCAGCTTCGAGAGCCTTGACTTGATCGCCGACAAATTTGGCAACCTCACGGCATCAACCACAGTGGTTTTCAACAACCTACTCTGGTGATGCCCAAGATCTATGAGCCCTGGGACAACTCTCTTTCCTAGTATTTGACTAGGATTCGGCTCCATGCTAGTCTAGATTGAGTCTAGGGGAAATGAGATCATCAATCTCCCACTCGGACTCAACAATGCCGCAGCCATCTTCAACTCAAATCTGATGCGGCAAAACCAATCCTCTGGAATTCGACTCGGATATGGTCCAGAGCCACTTGGGATCGGGTCTAGGGAGGTTGGGGTCATTTTTACACCACTAAACTACTCTGAGTCTGACTCCCAGTTGGACAGCAGCTCGGAAGCTTTTCTCCACCACACAAAGTCTTCATGGCGTCAAAGGGATCAACTCCGACACAAGATGCGCGCCAACTACGCAATCAGCAGGAGGAGGAAGCTCGCCAACTGCGTGAGCAACAAGAGGAAGAAAATCAACGTCTACAGGCTGAACGCGACACTCGTAACCGTGACCTACGCAAGATCGGCCGAGTAGCGCAACAGGAGATCCTCCAGACCAGGGTAGGTGACCATGACATCTTTGTTGGACCTCAGCAAAATGTCGTGGCTGCTGCCACACTCCTGGACACTCTGTAGCTGGGGCCTGATCATCACGCAATGCTGACTATTGCTAGGATTAAGGCTATGATAACAATGGCAGCATGTCAACAATGTTAGCAATCTGGAGACACATTTATCCCATCCAACAAGACGACTTCAGATGCTGCAACTTCAAGAGTCGGGGCAACCGCGACGCCTGACTTCAGATGTGGCAGGCTCTGACCCACGCCACTCGGAGTCTAACCGCACATCATAAGGTCATACTGATGATCGACTGTGGTATCAGCATGACGGGCATCGGGGCAACCGCGATGCCCGAAAACAACTACGACGAGATCTCCACAACGACATCAACGCTCGATGCTAAGAATGCGAGGAAGATGAATGTCACTGAATTGAAGACGAGAATGAGCGTTTTGGCCTCCACCACGAGCGGTTTCACCGCCGAAGTCAGAGCCGAAGCCCCCACTCGAACGAAGGAGTTCTGGCCTTCTCGCACAAACTACAATAAGTCGACTGGCCCACAGGGTTCAAGCCGACTGGCATAGAGAAGTATGATGGCAAGACCAACCTGGAGTCCTAGCTGACCATATACACCTTGGCAATCCGAGCAGCTGGAGGCGACCACAAAGCCATGGCAAATTATATCCCTGTTGCCCTAGCTGAGTCGACACGAACATGGTTAACGAGGCTTCCCAGAGGGTCTATTGGCTCCAAGGGGAACTCCGTGAGTGCTTCGTAGCCAATTTCCAAGGAACATACCAAAGACCAGCGTCTAAGTACGGCCCATACCAGTGCCATTAGAACAAGAACGAGTCTCTCTGGGACTTCATCAAGCGCTTTTCCGAGAAGAGGAACTCTATCCCCAAGATCAAGGACAAAGTGGTTATAGCTGCCTTCCGCAAGGGGGTCAGAGACACTCCGTCCATTGCCAAGTTCACTCGGAAGCCACCCAACTTCGTCAAAGCTCTATTCGACATGGCCAACAAGTATGCTGATTCAGCCGACGCAGTCGCTGAGGCACTCGATGTCAAGAAGAAGCCCATATAGGAGCAACGGGACACAGACGACATGGCCCCATCTAAAGTCGGGAACCGCAAGTGCAAGTTGGAAGACATCATCGCTACTGTTGACCACACCCAACCGTGACCCCCAAGGACGGACAACTACCAGAAGTTCATGAATGGGCCATGCCCTTTTCATCCAAAGGGGAAACACACGGCCAAAAATTGTTTTATGCTCAAGAAATTCGTCACCGAGAAAACATCCACGTCTAGCAAGCCAAAAGACAAGGACAAGCCAGATTTGGGCCCAGCAGGCCATTACCAAGATCCTCAGGTTGAGCTCAATCACATATTCAGAGGGCCATCAACATACGAGTCCAAGCACAAGCAGAAGCTAACCACACGGGAAGTAAACTCATTCTCCACTAACACCCCCCAATATCTACGATGGTCCAAGGTGGCAATCATGTTTGACCACACGGATCACCCTGACTGAGTGGCACATCTAGGGCATTATCCACTCTTCCTGCAATCAGTTATCAGAAACATTAAGCTGAAAAAGGTTCTCATCGATGAAGTGCACTCAACATTCTTTTCTCCAAGACACTCAACGAGATTAAGATACCTTGATCCGAGTTACGGCTGAGTACAACTCCTTTCCACGGGGTAATCCCCAGCCTCTCTTCGACACCGCTCAGACATATCATTCCACCAGTCACCTTTGGCACGCGGGAAAATTTTCGCATAGAGAACATCTGCTTCGAGGTTGCCAACTTTGAGACACCTACCATGCCATACTCAGACGACCGTCACTCGCCAAATTCATGGATGTACCCCAACTATACCTACATGATGCCCAAAATGCTTGGACCAGCAAAAGTCCTCTTCCTATGCAGTAATGTCAAGCAAGCCTTCACCTACAACAAGGAGAGCTGCAAGTTGACCTGGTCACACGAGGCTGCAGCTGGATGGACCAATATCTGACGAGTTGCAACAACTTCAAAGGAGGACGATGAAGTCCCGGCAAAAAAGGCGGCCAAGTCAGGAATTTCAGCGGAGTCAGAAACAAAGTAGATCCCCCTGGACCCTTCCGACTCTACTAAGACTGCGCATGTTGGGACCGGACTCGACCCCAAATTGGAAGACGAGCTCGTCACCTTCCTCCAGGTGAACAAGGATATATTTACTTGGAAGCCTTTTGACATGCATGGTGTACCAAGGGAAGTGATTGAGCATTCCCTCAACATCAAACCGGATGCCAAACCAGTCAAACAACGACTACGGTGCTTTGCTCAAGACCCCAAAGATGCTATCAGCGAGGAGATAAACAAGCTCCTGGCAGCAGGGTTCATCAAGGAGGTTTATCACCTGGATTGGCTGGCAAATCCAGTCTTGGTCCAGAAGATGAACGGAAAATGACGCATGTACGTCAACTACACCGACTTAAACAAAGCATGTCCCATAGATCCATTTGGTCTACCTAGGATAGATCAAGTGGTCAATTTAACTACGGGATGTGAACTACTCAGCTTTCTCGACTGCTACTCAGGATACCATCAGATAAGCCTAAAGGAGGATTGCCTGAAAACTTGTTTTATCACGCCATTTAGTGCATACTGCTATATCACTATGCCATTCGAGTTGAAAAATATTGGCGCAACGTATCAACATGCCATCCAGCGGTGCCTTCACACTCAACTTGGGTGCAATGTGGAGGCATATATCGATGACATGGTAATCAAGACGAAGTTTAAAGGTGACCTCATCGCCGACTTAAAAAAGACTTTTCAAAGCCTTCAAAGATTCAAGATGAAGATGAACCCAGAAAAGTGCATCTTTGGAGTAACTTCGGGGAAACTACTCGGTTTCATCGTCTCACATCATGGCATAGAGGCAAACCTGGAGAAGATCAATGCAATCATGAACATGTCTGCCCCGACTAGCCAGAAGGACATACTAAAGCTGACCGGCTGCATGGCGGCACTCAGCCGATTCGTTTCCCAACTTGGCGAACGGGGTGTCGGTGCCATCGGCCCGGGGTACCTCATGAGAAGCTATTGGGCCACTCGGACAGAGGATGGGCCTAGCCATGTAATTAGGGATACAATAGGACTCGGTAGACTTAACCTTGTACGACAGGGAAAATACAGTCCTAGTCGGGCACGTTGTACTCCTAGAAGGAGATCCCTTGGTTGTAGTCCGACTGGGACTCCTACTTTCTAACCCTGTCCCCTAGTATATAAGGGGAGGTAGGGTGTCCCCTGAGGGCAAGAGACATCGCAAGACTACAGAATCACCAAGATCATAGTCATACATCCTCAAAGGAAATACACCACAACTGGACGTAGGGTATTACCTCATCTCGAGGGCCTGAACCAGTATAAACCTTTTGTGTTTCTTTGCAATCCATCGAGTTTCAGTCCGATGAGTAGCACTATATATTTATTGCCGGTGTAAAATATTGACAGTTGGCGTGCCAGGTAGGGGCTTCGTCGAGATCATCTTCAACAAGCCTGATGGATCCAATCATCGAAGTTGACGGCATCAGCTTCTTCCCCAGGCAAACAATCAACTTGGGAGCCTTGACTTCATCACCGACAAATTCGGCAACCTCACCCTATCCGAACCGGACTCGATCCAATCGGCTAGGAAACAAGCTGACTCTATGCCGGTAGGCCCACGCAACACTGCAGCAACCCTCATCGACTTGCTACGGCAATCTTCATCTTGTCCGGGTCTCAGGACAACTCTTTCCTTCGGTGTTCGACTCGGACTTGGCCTTGAGCCGGCCAAGATTGGGCTAAGAAGGGAAGAGATTATCAATCTCCCTTACAGACTCAGCAATGCCGCAGATATCTTCAAACAACATCTGACGTGGCAAACCTGATCCCCTGGAGTTTGACTCGGATACGGCCTAGAGCCACTCGAGATTGGATCTAGGGAGGTCGGAGTTATAATCACCCCCATCAACTATTCTGACTTTGACTCTCAGTCGGACTCTGACTCTAAGTTGGACAGTAGTTCGGCAAGCTTCTCTCTACCACGAGAAATCTTCATGGCATCCAAAGGCTCTACTCCTACTCAGAAATCACGCCGACTACGCGAGCAACAAGAGGAGGAGGCCCACTGACTGCGAGAACAACAAGAGGAAGAAGCAAGACGCCTGCACGCCCGCAATGACGACCTGCGCAGGGCTGGGCGGACTGCTCAGCAACAAATCCTCCAAACCAGAGTCGGCGACCACGACGTCTTTGTTACACCTCAACAGAACATTGTAGCTACTGCAGCTCTGCTGGACAAGCTCCAGTTTGGGCCAGATCATCAGGCCACCCCAACTATAGCGAGGATAAAAGCCATGATTACCGCTACTGCATGTCAGCAACACCAACAGTTGGGCGATACCCTCATACCGACCAACCGGTCGGCTTCCCCAACGGCAGTCTCATCCACCTCAACGCGACGCTGAGCGGCTGGCTCCAGTTAGGCGCACACGGAGTCACACCAGATGTCACTCGGCAACCCCAACAACAACTGGCAGTGTCAAAGCGACCGTCGGGACAACCAGGATCTCCAAGGCCGACTATGGCGTGACCTTCGGCAGGACATCAACGTTCGGCACCGCAAACGAGAGGAAGATGAGCAACACCGACTATCTTATCGTTCAACGTAAGGCCTGCCGAGTGCTATCTTATCTCTAATTACATGATTCGGCCCATACTCTATCCAAGTGGCCCATATATTGATGATGAGGTACCCGGGGCCCATGGCCTCCACAGTAGCCCCTGAGACCTTCATAGTTGAGTCACAGCTGATGCCGAGTGCTCATCCTCCATGGTGAAGATTGCCCGAGTGCGATGCTCCTGAGTACTCTTTGTCCGAGTAGGTCTTCTTCCTGAGTCCTGCTTCATGTCTGCTGGCAGCGAGGCTATGAAGGGCTTCATGTAGATGTATGAATAGTGTGCGCTGAATAGGTGCACCTATTAGGTGTAGCCCCCGACTTTGTGCTTAATTGTGAAGACAATTAAACATAAAGTCAAAGATCTTTAACCTGATAATCTTTCTCGAGTAGATTTCTACTAGTATATGAGATTCTTCGGTATCATGTCAACCAGAATAAACTTTATAGTCTTGCCGAGTACGGAACTACTCGTATGTAGGACTCTTCGACTTCATGTCAGTCAGAATGTGTGTTTATAGTCTCGCCGAGTAGGATGTTACTCGTATATGGGACTCTTTAGCTTCATGTCAGCAGGAAAGGGAATTTGTAGTCTTTCCTGAGTGGCGTCCCACCCAGAAACTAGACTCCTCCGTATCATGTCAGTGGGAATGAGAGATTTATAGTCTCTCCCGAGTAGTGCACTACTCGAAAGTTAGACTCTTCAGCGTCATATCGGCTGGAATAATGTTGCTCATGGCAACTGATGGCCACGCATGTAGGCCGAGTACCACTTTATGAAAATAAATCTACAGCGTGGTCAGGTGTACTCAAGAAAGATACCTGCATCCCCAATTTTAATGAAGACCAGCTTATGATCCGTGTAAGGATATATCCTCAAGACCTGGTGGATAGAACAAATACCCAAACATATATGTTTAGCAATAAGGCTCTCATGAAGCATATCTGTTTACCTCATCGGCTCTTGTTAGTAGCACCAGCGCTATAATTTCAACTCAGCCTGCAGGCAGCCCACATGGAGCATGCTACTGTAGGAACTCATATCTTGGTGGCCTAGTGCTGACTGTGTAGGCCCAAGCCCATTTAGTCAGCATCGGCTCTATAAAAGGCGGGGAGAGAGAAAAAGATTCATTCATCTTCCCCAAATCAGCCAATCGCTTCGTCTTCCACCTTCGTGCCCAACTTTTCGCCTCCCGCTTGGCTAGGGTTAGCTGCTGTTGTTCCCCACCCAAACTTGGGTGATTCCAATCCTCTTCGTCTGTTCCAAGCCCCCGATTTGCTTTTCCCCCAAATCTTTCTGCTCCCAATCATGCCGAAAGCTTCGGATCTTGCGGGTACACCGGAGAATGCTTGGCCAATTTTGGATTGCGGCTCGGTGAAACTGAAGCTGTTGGAGAGTCAACTGAAGTTGCCCAGTCAGGAGGTGATCCGTTGGTGGCCGGCTAAGGGTGAGTCGGTCCCAAATCCCCAATCTGGTGAAACAGTAGTTTTTGACTCTTTTTTCGATCGGGGTTTGTGCCTTCCCTCTTTTGATTTCTTCCGCCGCATCCTTGACTTCTATGGGCTGGAGTTGGTGAATTTGAATCCCAACTCAATTCTTCAAATCTCCATATTTGTCACTCTTTGCGAGTGTTTTTTGGGTGTGGAACCCCATTTTAATTTCTTCAGGCATCTGTTCCACATCAAACCCCAGCCCTCCAAAAATAATATAAATGTGATTGGGAGGGCCGGTCTCCAGTTGAGGAGTGATGGGAAGAAAACATATCTTGATCTCCCCTTGAAATCTTCCTTGAAAGGCTGGCACAAGGAG
Organism: Oryza meyeriana var. granulata; assembly: GCA_003991445.1. Classification (NCBI taxonomy): domain Eukaryota; kingdom Viridiplantae; phylum Streptophyta; class Magnoliopsida; order Poales; family Poaceae; genus Oryza; species Oryza meyeriana. The sequence continues at coordinate 76,840 of RYFJ01001184.1, read as the reverse complement.
TGGTTCTATTGCGCAGATCTGGCTCCCTCCTTGCGTCCCTTCACCGGCTTGCCGCCGGTAGTTTTACCAAGTTGGTTGGCAGATCCAACCTATGAGGAGATGGGGCAAGTGCACCAATTGTTGGGGAAATTAGATTACCTCAAGAAAGCTGGCCTGACTGGACTTTCGGTGGCTCGTCGCTTCCTGAATCGGCGCATCCAGCCACTGAAGCTGAGGAGCGCATTTGGCTGGGCTTTTAAGGGCAAAAACGATCTTGACCGAGTGAGCAACGAGTCGGCTAACAAGCGCACAGTGACCGAGACCCTGTTTGGTTACTTCTCCGAAGGGGTGATCGTGACCGTAGACGATAATCGCCGGGTCGTGGCCTATAGCTTCGTTCGGCCCCGTACCAAGGTAATCTTTAACCTTCTTCTGTGACGAACGCCTATGGGCCTGTAGTTATGATTGCCCGGCGTTGTGTGATGTATTTTGTGGATTCTTCTGTAGTGGTGCGAGGAGTTTGATGAGGACTCGCACCCGTTGTCAGCCGTCAAATCAAAGAAGAGGCCGAGGAGCCCCTCTGCTGCCCAACCCGACTTTAGGAGAGCGGGGAAGAAGCCTATTCTGTATCGGGGCGAGGGGGCCATGACGCCGCACGTCGTGGCAGGAAGCTTGAAGATAAAGGACACCGTCGCCGCGGCGCCCAGGCGATCAAGTCCCAGGTTGGGACTTGTACGGCCGAGCTCGACATTGCCAAGCCCGGCAAAAGCACCGCTGAGTGCACGATCCGAGCGGGATCCGCCAAGCACGCAGGTGCCCGAGTTGGCTACACCCCCAATGGGGCCGCCTCCAGCTGCCACGTCTCCGCCGATTGATTCGCCAGCCGGGCCGACAACCGGAGGTAGTGCTCCACTAGGACCCGAATCACTCGGCAGGAAGCTGAAGTTCTCCAAGAGGTATGCTGCTCCGGATATTCTGAGATTCTTGTCTGTTGCAGTGGTACTTTGATGACTGTCTTGTGATGCAGGAAGTGTGCCGACATCGATCTCAAGGAGACCGCTCCGACCGCTCCCCTTGAAGAGCCTGCCCAAGCCGAGCCGGCGCCCGCGAGCATACCCGCTGAGCCGGAGGCCAGCCTAGTCACAGAGACTGAGGTGGTCCCGACTGCAGGGCCACAGTTGCCGCCTGACCAAGGGGTAGTTACTGAGGCTGCTGCCCAGCCCCTGAGTCGCCGCCCACTGCAGAGGTCGCTGCTGGAGCCCTCGAGTTAATTCCTGAGGCCGCGGGGGACGCCGGTGTGGGGGCCGGGACCCCATCACCATCGTGGTCATCGTCATCGTCGTCGTCGCTGCCGCCGGAGATCTCGAACCTTCCTCGGATTGAAGCTCCTCCACGTAGGCTCCCTCGGACGTTCACCTGGACGGCGGCTGACGGAACCGTGAAGAGTTTCAGGCTTGATGAGGCCGCAGTGAGAAGGGAACGTGAAAGCTTGCTTCGCGCCGCCATCACCGGGTCCCAGGGAGTCGGGGTATAATTCTTGTGGCAAAGTCGTGGTGGTCTTCTTGTTTTGACGTCTAACTCCACTCTTGGCTTATTCTTTCCTTGAGTAGAAACTTGTCGATCGCAATAAGGAGATGACCGAGATCTTGGTCAAAATGGCCCCCCACCCTGCAGAATTAGAGCAGCTCCGGGCGTCGAAGGCCGAGATGGAGGAGTGCCACGCGGGGAGGGAAGCTTGGCTGAAGGATGCCGCCACCTAGCTCGGGGTTGAAAATTGGGCCCAAGCCACGAAGATTAGAGGTAAGTCCCCCGAATGCGTCTTCTCGACTGAACTCTTGGTGTATTTCTCCAACCGCGTTGTTCCCGACTGCCCAATTGTGTCTTGGACGCGCGGTCAAGTTCTTGACTAATCTGTCGTGCAGCCCTCGAAGCCGAGTTAAAGACCCAGACAGAGGGGGAAGCCTAGCTAAAGAAGGCGGAAGAAGCCAGAGCCGGGCTTGAGGAGGCCAAGGCTGACCTGACAAAAGCCAACGCCGAGCTCGAACGGGAAAAGGCTGAGTTAAAAGAGGCCACTGTTAAGCTCGGCGAAGAAAAAGCCAGATTGGAGAAAACCGTAGCCAAGTGGGAGGCCGACTACGAAAGTAAGTCCCCAACCTGACCGTGATCTTAACCAATCCATTAGTCATTCCATCTGCAACCGAGCCTGACAAGTTTACTTGCCGGTGGACCTGGACAGACATGAGAGCCAATGTCCAGGGCCAGTATCGGTTCTACACAGAGGAGATAAGGGTCATCAGGGAGTCATGGGAAGCCCTCGTCGGGTCCGTGAAAGGGCTCCTTGACCTGATAGATCCCAGCCCTGTGGGAACCAGTTGCAGCAGGATCCCCCAAATAGAGGCGCGTCTTGAGGATGTGCCGAGTGCCTTGAAGAAGCACTCGGATGAGCATGTCATTGCCGGCGTGGCCCAGACCCTGGCGATGACCAAATCCATCTACCCGAGGGCAGACATTGAAGCCACCGGGGAGGGGTTTGCCGAGGAGACGACACCCGAAGAGGTGCTGGAGCTGATTGCCCGGGCGAAGCCAATAGCTGAGATAATTACCCAGGACTTGGGTCTGTAAGGGCAGCGTATCATGTAGTCGGTATGTATAAACTTTTGTGGAAAACATGTGTAAATATATGTGCACTGCCGCTAAGCTTATCACTCAGTCGTCATTAGCTTTACTTGACCATGTAGTCTACGCCGAGTTAGTCTGTCAAAACTTAATAAAATCGTTCAATGTAAGAAGCTGTACTCGGGCAAACGCGACAGTCATAGTAAAGCTTCGTAACTGGAGTAGGATAAGCTCGTATATTATTGACAGAACACATATATACATGCAGCCCCCGACTCACTACTCAGTTGATACAAGCGGCGTGGTGAGACAGAGAAACTGTACACATGAAAAATTATAAAACTCAGGAATAGAAAGGACGTAGCTATTCTATGTTCCATGAGTTGCTGATGAGAACGCCGTCTTCGGTCTTCAATCGGTAGGTGCCTGGCTGCGTAACCTTGGCTATAATGAACGGCCCTTCCCAGATTGGGGATAATTTGTGCCTGTCTTTGGTGGTTTGTATTTTCCTCAAGACGAGATCCCTGAACAAAAAGACGCGGCCACGAACATTGCGGTTGTGGTAGCGACGCAGGCCTTGAAGATACCTTGCTGACTGGATTGTTGCGGTGTCCCTTGCTTCTTCCAACTGATCTAGCTCGGCCAGTCGGGTATTATTTGAGATGTCTTCCGAGTAAGCCCGGACTCGCGGAGAGCCGAACTATAACTCTATCGGTAGCATAGCCTCGGCACCGTAGACCAGGAAGAAAGGGGATTGCCCTGTTGCCCGACTAACCGTGGTTCTGAGAGACCAGAGAACAGATGGGAGTTCTTGTACCCACTGGCCTATGTATGGTTGTAGTCGGTCGAATATCCTGGCCTTGATGCCTTGTAAGACCATACTGTTGGCTCGTTCGACCTGGCCGTTGCTCCGTGGGTGTGCCACAGATGCATAGTAGATCTTGATGCCGAAATCTTCGCAGAAGTCTTGAAATACGCTGCCTGTGAACTGAGTACTGTTGTTGGTGACGATGCGGTTAGGAACCCCGAATTTGTATAGTATATTCAAGATGAAGTCCTTTGTTCGTGCCGTTGTTATAGTTGCAACAGGTTTGGCCTCAATCCACTTGGTGAACTTGTCAACTGCGACGAATAGATGTGTAAACCCTCCTGGCGCTTTCTTGAAAGGCCCGACCATGTCGGGCCCCCATACGGCGAATGGCCAAGAAATAGGGATAGTTTGGAGTTCCCGGGCTAGGAGGTTTGTTTGTCTTGCGTAGAACTGACAACCCTCGCACTTGCGAACAATATCCTTGGCGTCTGTTACTGCTGTGGGCCAGAAAAATCCCTGCCGGTAAGCCTTTTCGACTAACGTCCTGGATGCGGCATGGTTGCCACATATGCCCGAGTGGATCGACTGCAGGATCTGCTTGCCCTCCTCGGTGGTGACACAACGCATGAGGACACCGGATGCGCTCCTTCGATACAGGTCTTCTCCGACTAGTAGGAAGCTTTTGCTTCGACGCTTGATCTGCTCAGCTTGACTGCGATCTTCTGGGAGTTTGTCGTCCAGGAGAAATTTAACAACAGGAGTCCGCCAGTCTTGACATATGTGTAGCACCTCGTCTGTAGCCTGGGTGGGTTCGCCTCCCGACTGCTCCGGTGCCAGTTTCTTCTTGACTGATGGCTCCATGAGTTGCTCGACAAAGATTTCGGTCAGAGCCGCTTCTCGCTTGGACCACATATTTGCCAGCTCGTCTTCCGCGTCGTTGTATTGACGCAGGACATGTGTTATTTCCAGCCCGTCGAACTTGTTTTCCAGCTTGCGGACCTCCTGACGGTATGCCGCCATGGTGTCATCGAGACAAGTCCAGTCTTTCATGACTTGGTTCACCACGAGTTGAGAGTCCCCGTGCACAACCAGTCGACGTATGCCAAGTGATATAGCGATGTGAAGCCCGTGGATTAGTGCCTTGTACTCGGCGACATTGTGGGAAGCCGAGAAGTGGATTTGTAGAACGTACTTTAGTTTTTCGTCGGTGGGGGACATCAATATGACTCCAGCGCCGGCACTGCCGATCCGTAGAGAACCGTCGAAGTACATTGTCCAGTACTCTAGCTTTGCTATTGATATAGGCAGTTGAACTTCTGTCCACTCGGCCACGAAGTCGGCTAGAGCTTGTGATTTAATTGCTGTCCATGGCTGAAAGGTGATATCAAACGCCATCAACTCGAGTGCCCATTTAGCGATTCGGCCAGTGGCCTCGCAATTGTGAAGGACATCCCCGAGTGGAAACGCTGTGACCACCGTGACTTGGTGTGCTTGAAAATAATGCACCAGCTTCCGGACTGTGATAAGTAGGCCATATAGCAGCTTCTGGACCTGTGGATATCTCATCTTCGCGTCGGCAAGCACCTCACTGACAAAGTAAACTGGCCGTTGTATTTTCTGGATGTGACCCTTTTCGAATCGCTCGACCACCAGCACCGTGCTGACTATCTGAGTGGTTGCCGCCAAATATAACATTAGTGGTTCTTGGGGCATAGGTGACGCCAACACGGGAGGTGATGTGAGAAATTGTTTGAAGTCTTCGAAGGCTTGTTGGACGTCCGGAGTCCATTGGAAATTGTCTGTCTTTTTGAGTAGCTTGAAGAAGAGCATACCCCGTTTGCCCAGTCGGGAAATAAATCGGCTGAGTGCCGCCATGCAGCCTGTCAGCTTCTGGACGTCCTTCTGGTTAGTCGAGGGAGCCATGTTCATTATGGCGTTGACTTTCTCCGGGTTAGCCTCGATGCCACGGTGCGAGACGATGAAGCCGAGTAGCTTGCCGGATGGCACTCCGAAGGCGCATTTTTCCGGGTTCAACTTCATTTTGAATCGTCGAAGATTTTGGAAGGTTACTTCTAGGTCAGCGATGAGGTCTTCTTTGGACTTGGTCTTGATCACCACGTCGTCGACGTAGGCTTCCACGTTGCGCCCGATCTAAGTGTGCAGACACCACTGAATTGCCCGTTGATAGGTTGCTCCAGCATTCTTCAAACCGAACGGCATTGTGATATAGCAGTACGCTCCAAATGGCGTGATGAAAGATGTCTTTAAGCAGTCTTCCTCCCTCAGGCTGATTTGATGGTATCCCGAGTAGCAGTCGAGAAAGCTGAGTAGGTCACACCCGGCCGTGGAATCAACCACCTGATCTATCCTGGGAAGACCAAATGGGTCCTTGGGGCACGTCTTGTTGAGATCGGTGTAGTCGACGCACATGCGCCATTTACCGTTTTTCTTTTGGACCAGGACTGGGTTAGCCAGCCAATCCGGGTGATAGACCTCCTTGATGAACCCGGCTGCGAGGAGCTTGGTAATCTCCTCCCGGATAGATCTGGGTCGTAGTTCTAAACGAGGGATCTTCATCTCGTCCAAAGTCTTGGCGAATAAGATGTTGAGCGCGCTACCTTCGTTGATGAGGGTTTTCTTCAGCCTGATGTTTCTGACGACCGGGTCTAGGACGAGTGGATAACGTCCCGGGTGAGAAACCCGATCTGGATGATCTGCGCGGTTGAAGGTAATGGCCATCTCTGACCAGCGCAGATACTGGGGGGTGTCCGTCGTAGAGACCGTGTTGATGTCGCGTGTTGATAGCTCGGACAGCCCTCCGAAGATATGGTTGAGCTCGGCCTGAGGATCTTGGAAATCGTCGGCTAGACCCTGATCTGGCTTTTCTTTGTCCTTGTCGGCGAGATGATGAAGCCTGCTCGGAGGCAAACTTCTTAAGCATGTAGCAATCTTTGGCCACGTGCTTGCCCTTGGGGTGGAAGGGGCATGGCCTGCTCATGACCTTCTGGTAGTCGTTATTCCGTTGGGGCCGCGACCGAGTGCGTTCCATGTTGGCCACCTCGTTGTCTGACTTCCGCTTGCGGCTACCAGACTTGTTTTGAGACGGCTCGTTGTCGGCTTTCGCCTTCTGATCCTTCTATCGGGACTCCTTCTTCTTGTCGAGGGCCTCTGCGACCACTTCAGCTGAGTCGGCGTATTTGTTGGCCATGTCAAAAAGAGCCCGGACAGTGGGTGGTGGCTTCCGAGTGAACTTCGTGATGAATGGGGCGTACTTTACTCCCTTGCGGAAGGTGGCGATGACAGCCTCGTCGCAGATCATTGGGATCTTGTTGCGCTTCTTGGAGAACCTCTTGATAAAATCACGTAGAGACTCATTCTTCTTCTAGTGTAGTTGATACAGATCGTGCTCAGAAGATGGCCTCTCATAGGTCCCTTGGAAGTTGGCGATGAACCGCTCCCTGAGTTCTCCCCAGGAACCGATCGACCGCCTCGGGAGCCTAGTCAGCCATGTCCTTGCCGAGTCGGCTAGTGCGACTGGGAGGTAGTTGGCCATGGCTTTGTTGTCGCCCCCAGTGGCTCGAACTGCTAGGGTATATACAGTGAGCTAGGACTCGGGATTTGTTTTGCCGTCATATTTTTCAATCCCTGTGGGTTTAAAACCAGTCGGCTAGTGGACGTCCTGTAGCTCCTGAGTGAAAGCTGGAATGCCTTCGTCTTCGTGAGGGCTCGGGCTTCGACCACGATGGTTGAACCACTCGTGATGGAGACTGAAGCGCTCGTTTTCATCCTCCAGTCGGCGGCGCTCGTCTTCGTGTCGTTCGTTGCGCCGGGCGTTGATAGTGTGGCGAAGGTCATGTTGTAGGCGCTCTCAGAGGTCTTGATTAGGCTGGCGATCATACTGGAGACGCCACCGGTTGTCATTGCCGAGCGTGGTTTGCCTAGACTCCTCGCGTGGCCAACTTGAGCCGGCCGCCTGACGCCGTGCAGACGTGGATGAGCCTACTGCTGGAGATCCCGACCAGTTAGTCGGTACCACAATGTCGCCCGACTGCTGTTGATGTTGCTGGCAGGCGGCAGCTGTGATCATCGCCTTGATCTTGGCGATAGTTGGGGTGGCCTGGTGATCAGGCCCTAGCTGAAGCGTGTCCAGCAAGGTTGCCGCGGCCACAACATTCTGTTGTGGCGTGACGAAAACGTCGTGATCACCGACTTTGGTCTAGAGAATTTGCTGCTGAGCTGCTCACCCAGCCTTGCATAGCTCATCATTGCGAGCCTTGCTGTCAGCCTCCTCCTGCTGTCGCAGTCGGCGTGCCTCCTCCTGTTGCTCTTCTTGTAGTTGGCGCACCTCGGATGGTGGTGTTGAAGCCATGAAGATCTCGCGGGGAAGGAAGAGACTTGCCAGACTGGAGTCCGAACTAGCGTTCGAACCCTTATCCGACTTGGAGTCGGACTCTGAGTAGTTTATCGGAGTGAGAACGACCCCAACCTCTTTAGATCTAAACTGAAACGGTGCTTGGCTGTGTCCAAACTGAATCGCAGGAGATCGGGTCTGTGGTGCGGGATGTAGATCCGCAGCGTCGCCGAGTCCGTGTGGGAGATTGACGATCTCTCCCCTTCTCGACCCAACCCGAGCTGGCTCAAGGCCTAGCGCAAGTCAGACACCGAAGGAGAGAGTTATCCCCATACTCAGCAAAGTGAAGGACTGCAGCAGTAGATTGCTGAAGGAGATTGTGGCGTCCTGTGGGCCGACTGGCGCAACGTCGGCTGGTTCCTCGGCCAGCTGGATTGGATCTGCTTCGGCCAAGGTGAGGTTGCCAATCTGGTCGGCGATGAAATCAAGGCTTCCTAATGAAATAACGTCTCCAGGAGAGAACTTGTCGCCGTCGATCTTGGTTGCTGGATCCATCGAGCTTGTAGGTGTAAAACTCGCCGGAGCCCCTACCTGGCGCGCCAATTGTCGATGTTTCACACCGGCAATAGAACTATAGGGCTACTCGGCAAGGGAAAACTCAGTGGATTGCAGAGGAACACAAAGAGAGTTTATACTGGTTCAGGCCCTCGAGGTGAGGTAATACCCTACGTCCAGTTGTGGTGTAATTCCTCTGAGATGTTTGTCAATCAATGATCTCGTCGCCCTTTGAGGGGCACCCTGCCTCCCCTTATATACTGGGGGACAGGGGTACATGATAAGGATCCCAGCCGGATATGGCCAAGGAATTTCCTTCTTAGAGATAGAAACCTATCCGACTAAGACTGCTATTCCTTATCGTTCAAGGTAAGGCCTGCCGGGTGCTATCTTATCTCTAATTACATGATTCAGCCCATACTCTATCCGAGTGGCTCATATACTGGTGATGAGGTACCCGGGGCCCATGGCCTCCACAGGCCTCCACCACGAGCGGTTTCACCGCCGTAGGCGGAGTCAGAGTCCTCATGCAGATGAAGGTGTACTGGCCTTCACCCACGAGCTGCAACAAGTCAACTGGCCGTTAGGCTTCAAGCCGACTGGAATTGAAAAATACGATGGGAAGACCAACCCTGAGTCCTGGCTCGCGGTTTACACTCTAGCGATCTGAGCAGCCAGAGGAGATCACAAAAGCCATGGCTATCTACCTCCTAGTCTCTCTAGCCGACTCAGCGAGGACATGGCTGACGGGACTTCCCAAGCAATCAATCGGCTCCTGGGGAGAACTCCAGGAACACTTCATCGCCAACTTCCAGGGAACATACGAGAGGCCATCTTCCAAGTACGACCTATATCAGTTGCATCAAAGGAAGAATGAGTCTCTTCGTGACTTCATCAAGTGGTTTTCTGAGCAGAAGAATTCAATCCCGAAGATCAAGGATGAGGTCATCATCGCCGACTTTTGAAAAGGAGTCAAAGACACCTCGTTCATCGCTAAATTCACTCGGAAGCCTCCCAACTCTGTCAAGGCTCTATTTGACATGGCGAACAAGTACGCCGACTCGGCCGACACTGTTGCTAAGGCCCTCGATGACAAAAAGGCACCCTGACAGAAGAAGCAGAAGGACACCGATGACGTGGCCCCGATTAAGGCTGGGAACCGCAAACGCAAGTTGGACGACTTCATTGTGGCAGCCGGTCACAAGCGTCTTCGACATCCTACAACTAAAGATTATCAGAACAACAAGTGACATGCTTGGGGGCTCAAAAGCCCAAATGCAAGGATGGCATCCCCACTCCCAAATACCGAACAACTAAGTCGCTTTCTGATAAATATTTTCTCACTCGGCCTTGTCAATGCCACAGCTGCTTACACCTAATAGGTGTACAAGCTGCACATTTTTCTGTTTTTTGCTCTTAATGATTGCAAAAGTACTCGAGTAGCATAAATTCCGATCCGTGAAACTTTGCTCCATGAAAGACGAACTCAAGTCACCCAAAACGCGTGTCCGGGAAAGAGCCATGAGCCAACTCCCGACGTTAGGGGGCTATGACTAGCCAGGTAGAGTGCTTAAACATAAGGGGTCAACTACTCGGGGAAATTATTATCAATAAGAGGAGGAACACATATTTACATATATTGTAAAATACATAAATTTTCTTCGGGTGATTGTTTTCATCATCAGATACTACTGATCCGATATGTTTATAAAGCAGGGCCAGTTCTGGTTACGCGTAATAGGAACTCAGGGCTACGAGCCTGTCTCCTATGCTCGGGGGCTGGACCAGTTTGCCAATATACACTTGGAGTACGACGCTTAAAGAATCACTTGGAATGCTCCACGAGAGCCATTGTTCGAGTACTTGCACTAGTCGGGACTCGTGTGTGGGCTAAAAACTGACCTCCAGCGCCAGTCCGAGCTCGGGTACCACTCGGTTGGGTGAGGTACGCCCCATGAGGGTCACCAGCCAAATCCTACGCTAATGCTAGGTTTGGGTACCTTATTCGGTCACAACTTTGCTGGGTGATGTACGCCCCATGAGGGTTGCCAGCCGAATCCTATGCTAATGCGAGGTTCGGGTACCTTATTTGGCTAACAACCGACCTTCAGCACCAGTCGGAGCTCGGGTACCGCCCCGCTGAGTTGGGTACACCCTATGAGGGTCGCCAGCCAAATCCTATGCTAATGCGAGGTTCAGGTACCTTATTCAGCTAATATAACCGACCTCCGGCGCCAGTCGGGGCTCGTGTACCACTCGGCTAGGTAGGGTACGCCCTATGAGGGTCGCCAGCCGAATCCTATGCTAATGCTAGGTTTGGGTACCTTATTTGGTCACAACTCTACCAGGTTGAGTATGCCCCATGAGGGTCACTAGCTGAATCCTATGCTAATACAAGGTTCGGGTACCTTATTTGGCTATAATTCTGTTGGGTAGGGTACGCCTCATGAGGGTCGCCAGCTGAATCCTATGCTAATACGAGGTTAGGGTATCTTATTCGGCTTTACCGAAGTCAGAGAAGACCTATGTCATCAAAGCACATCCGGAGTTCTCATGCACTGCGTCACACTTGAGGAGGGCAAGCAGATCCTGCAATATACCCACTCGGGCGTCTGTGGCAACCATGCTGCATCTAGAACATAAGTCGAAAAGGCTTGCGGACAAGGATTCCTTTGGCTGATTGCGATTACCGACGCTAAAGTACTCATCCTGTCATGCGAGGGATACTCATTTTATAGGGCTGCACTGGGTAGGTCGGTTTAGGCCGGCTTATTCGGTAGTAGGCCAAAGATATGAGTCTCTCGATAGCACTCTCTATTGGGCCGCTCGCTGACTGTGTTAAAATCAGAGTGCAGGTGCTATTCATAGAAACCGATTAAATAATCAGATATGCTTCAAGCTAAGCCTATAGCCGGGTGTATACATTCAGGTATCGACATTATTTACCAGGTATTGAGGATATATCCTTATAAGGATCGACAGCTCGTCTCCATTAAAATTGGGGATGCAGGTATCTCTCAAGTACACCTGACCACATATTGGGTTAAAATCCAAAATGTGGTACTCAGCTTACATGCTTAGCCATTATTTTCCATGAGCAATAATCATTCAAGCTGACATGATGCTGAAGAGTCTCATATATCAGTAGTGCACTACTTGGGAAAGACTATAAGGTTAAAGATCTTTGACTTTATGTTTAATTGTTTCACAATTAAGCACAAAGTCGGGGTCTACACCTAATAGGTGCGCCTATTCGGTGCACACTATTCATATTCTTACATGAAGCCCTTCATAGCCTTGTTGCTAGCTAACATGAAGTGGGACTCGGAAGAAGAAGCACTCGGACAAAGAGTACATGGAAGCAATACACTCAGGAATTCTTCACTGTGGAGGATGAGCACTCGGCATCAGCTGTGACTCAACTATGAAGGCCTTAGGGGCTGCTGTCGGTGCCATAGGCCCGGGGTACCTCATGAGAAGCTATGGGGCCACTCGGACAGAGGATGGGCCTAGCCATGTAATTAGGGATACAATAGGACTCGGCAGACTTAACCTTGTACGACAGGGAAAATACAGTCCTAGTCGGGCACGTTGTACTCCTAGAAGGAGATCCCTTGGTCGTAGTCTGACTGGGACTCCTACTTTGTAACCCTGTCCCCTAGTATATAAGAGGAGGCAGGGCGCCCCCTGAGGGCAAGAGACATTGCAAGACCGTAGAATCACCAAGATCACAGTCATACATCCTCAAAGGAAATACACCACAACTGGATGTAGAGTATTACCTCATCTTGAGGGCCTGAACCAGTATAAACATTTCATGTTCCTTTGCAATCCATCGAGTTTTGATCCGACGAGTAGCCCTATATATTTATTGCCGGTGTAAAACATCGACACAGGGCATGCCCTTCTTCAAGCTTCTGAAGAAAGTTGACAATTTCCAATGGATGCCAGAAGCCCAACAAGCCTTTGAAGACTTCAAGAAGTTTCTCACATCACCACCCGTGTTGGCATCACCAATGCCCTAGAAACCATTAATGCTTTATCTTGCGGCAACTACTCAGGTAGTCAACATAGTTTTGGTTGTTGAGCGCGAAGAGCAAGGACATATCCAAAAAGTACAACGACCAGTTTACTTCGTCAGTGAGGTCCTCGGCGAATCCAAGATGTGATATCCCCAAGTCTAGAAGCTGCTATATGGACTACTCATTACTGTTCGGAAGCTGGTGCACTACTTTCAATCGCACCAAGTCACAATTGTTATATTGTTTCCACTTGGAGATGTTCTTCACAACCGTGAAGCCACCGGCAGAATCACTAAATGGGCACTCAAGTTAATGGCGTTTGATATTATCTTCCAACCACGACCAGCAATAAAATCTTAAGCACTTGCCGACTTCGTTGCCGAGTGGATAGAAGTCCAATCAGTTGCACCTGCGGACAAGGATGATTACTGGACAATGTACTTCGATGGTTCTCTAAAGATCGGCAGAGCAGGACCTAGCGTCATTCTGACGTCACCCAGAGGAGAAAAACTCAAATATATCCTTCAGATACATTTTCCAACATCCCACAACATTGCCGAGTACGAAGCACTCATCCATGGGCTCCGTATTGCCATATCGCTTGGTATCCGACGATTGGTAGTTTGCGAGGATTCCCAACTAGTGGTGGAAGATGGAAAATAAGTTTGACGGGCTGGAAATCACACAAATTTTGCGCCAATACAATGAAGCCACAGACGAGCTAGCCAACATGAGCTAGCCTAACCTTGATCAGTCGGGGGCTGAGCCAGCAACAGAATCAATAGAAGTGCTCATTATTTCTCAAGACTAGTAGACTCCAATCATCCGATTCCTACTAGATGACAAACTCCCGGAAGATTGCAATGAAGCCGAGCAAGTCAAACGTCGGACCAAGGGCTTTATCGTAGTCAGAGAAGACCTTTATGGTCGAAGTGCATCCGGAGTCCTCATGCGGTACGTCACACCTAAGAAAGGTAAGAAGATACTGCAATCGATCCACTCAGGCATATGTGGCAACCATGTTGCATCAAGCACGTTAGTCGGAAAGGCTTATTGACAAGGTTTCACTACTACCGAAGTTGTTTTCCCATATGGCTATAATGGGTTTTCACAGGCAGGTGGCCGGCCCGGCTGGGAGAAGGGGTATGCCAAAATACCCCTTCTCCCAGGCGGGCCTGCCCCTCCTGCGAAGATCGATTATGGCAGGCGGGCCCTTTAAGGCGCCTTAAAGGGCCCGCCTGCGATAACAGATCTTTGCAGGTGGACCGGTTAAGGAACCCACCTATGATAATAGATTATGGCAGGCGGCTTGGTTAAGACGTCCGCCTACAGTTTTAATTCAAAAAATAGAAAAAGAAATATTTTTTCGTTTTTGTTTATTCCATAAATTAATTAATTGATTATTTAAAATTGTCTCCGAATCAAATATTACACATTCTCTAGTAATTGACATCACCATATGTTGGATAGTAATTGACATGAATAATTAATTGTCATTCACTAATTAATAATTATTACACAACGTGCTTCGTAATATAATTATTCACAACAAATATGTCTACACAGTGAATGAATTTTTGTGTCATACATTTGTAAGAAGCATATGTTCTTTTTCCCACTCTCGAAGTTTTTTGTACTTGTCATCTCTCACATATGCACTCTCAGAATCAAAAAACAGACCAAGTGTGTTGCATATGTCGTGGTGGGTGAAGTGGCACAAGTCGGTATAGAGATTCAGAAATGTTGTCTTATTCATCGTCTGAGCTGGCCCAGTTAGTTAACACAACTACAACAGGAATAAGATAATAGAGATATTACAAACAGTAATACGTGCATCCATACTAACATATTTAATTAAGTATGTACGTACATTATCCCCGTGTGATGTAAACCTGCCGTGGATCCTCATCATCTGGCACACGTAATATCCGTAGAGAATAGTTCCTTTGGGTTGTTTGTAGCACTGTCCAAGGAGCAGCAACAACGTAAATTAAATATGAATAATCATTTTGAGACATAAAATATATAGTTCGCCTCATTACCGGCCACTTTGTCCTGAAAAACAGTTTTTTCCTCTTCTGTTCTATTGCCCCACCTTTTTTCATGTACCATCTGTGTGAGCTGTTCGGAAAATTATATTGACATGGTATAAAAAAAAGATGATGAAAGCAGGAGATATATACCAGTACGATTTAAATTCCTTATAGGTTCAAAAGGACAAGGAATTCGATATAATCGTTCTCTGGGTAATCGGCCGGATCACAGACAATGACTTGCATGTCCTTTGGGTATATTATGAATAAAATGTAGTGGTTGCTACAAGCAAATAATAACATGTTTAGTTAATAGTTCATAAAGTTCTTACAGAAGAAATTGCGAACATACTTGAAGTTGTACGGGGCCATTATGCATCCCTTATCTTGATAAGATAGGATGGCCCGTCCAATGTATGCCGCCACTTCGCGACTCTTGTCACCATGGAGTTTCTCAATGTACTCCTTCTCTTCCTGTAACTTGTCCTTGACCACTGCAGAATCGTCGCATATGTCGATGGTGTGTTGCATCTTGCAGATTCTTGTTGGGTCAAGGTAGCCAACCGGTTCCCTCGTTTGGTCTGCATGTGCAATTGTAACCTACACATGCATGATTGTTCAAAACATTAGGCACTATGTCGATTATAGACTGGTCGATTACATATAGAAAGAAGAGTGATTGATATATATACTTACAGGGCCCATGCACCGACAAGATTATGTCCAATTTTTCTAGACAATACACGGTGTGCATGTCCCTGAAATCAATAATGAACACACCTCCATCTCCACCCATGAAAGCATCTTGTGGCACTCTAGCACTTAGCCAGCTCAGGCCTACTTTACTAGCCTTGGTGTACCACTCATTCCACCTGATCATCTGCCATAGCAAAGTGCTCAGGATGTGCGTTGGAACAAAAGGCTTGCCATTTATGAATTCCTTAGGGACGTCATCAATAGCATAGAACTCCAATGATTCCTTGGCGCTTTGCACTGATTTCTGGCTTGTATCTGGTTCTGTATCTTTCTTCAAATTGCCTCTACCTCTGAAGGCCGTAAACAGAAAATTGTCCATGTCCTTTGTTTAGCCTTGTGATCGTACGTGGTTATCTTCTGTGGAACAGCCCGAGGTGGAGCGGACGGTGGAGATGGAGTGCGGGCTTGAGCTTCGATGTGCACCTCAGGGGCTGGAGAGCTTCGAGGTGGCTGCAAAGGTTGAGGTGGTGGGGAAGGTGGATGTGGTGGGAAAGGTTGAGGTGGTGGGGAAGGTGGATGTGGTGAGGAAGGTTGAGGTGGTGGGGAAGGTTGAGGTGGTGGGAAAGGCGGATGTGGTGGGGTAGGTTGAGCTGGTGGGGAAGGTGGATGTGGTGGGGACTTTGGTGCCTTGTCTTTGGGGATTCCAGTTTTTCCGGTGACGAAGGACCTGGCGGGGATGTCAACTCTGGCGCAACAGCTATCTTCTTTGGAGCCGTAGTCTTCGACACGCTTGCGAGCGACTGTTTGATGAGCACGATGTCTCTACGATGCCACAATATGAATTTATTGACTGTATCCCCTAGAAATTCGATTCCCTCTAGTGTGGGAATGTTTAGCTCGTACTGGTTGCAGTCGGCATTGACCCTTGACACCTGGACCCTTGCGTAGTCTTCAGCTATGTCCTGGCAGTGAAACTTCCTGCCTGGTATCGCCATCCCACTAGCGACCTCCTTTGTCCGTCCTACCCTTCCAATCGGCACATGTAACTTGCATGGCGTAGGACCGGTTATGTCATCTACTGGGTGTTGGGTCGCAGGCGATGATGCTACGTTAGGTTCCTAGTGCTGCGCAACATGTTACAAATCTCCCGGCAATTTTTCCTTCGTTTTTATTCATCAAATGAAATAATTGCTCGGCCACTTCTTTTTTGATTTCTTGCCTCATGTTCTCCTTATATCTATCACGTCTCTTGTAACTTCCTGCGTCTTTTGTAAACCCTTCCTTCCAACTGAGCATGGAAGATACCCCTCTGACGTGGCCAGAATGCTCAGGGTTACCCAACGCAGCGCTAAGCTGATCTTTCTCTCTTCTAGGTAGGAACTCCCCACTTTTTTGCTTCTCAGATATTTTCTTCAAATTTTTTGCTACTTGTTCAACACTGGGGTCTCTAAATACCAACTATCCGTCGTCGGTAACTTCTTTAGTGCTCCTAGCCCATACCCAGTTCTTGCTACGATCATCTAACCCTTCCACTTCCAAGGGTTTTCCCTCCGCCTTCGCTTTTTCTTCCTTCCTCCTCCGTACTTCCACTTTGGGGGCATACCCAGTCAAACTTAGATGATCTGGATACTGATTTTTCTTTGCCAACTTTGACATCCTCTTACTCTTCTGTAAGGCCTCCGGCGTAGTCTTCTTCTTGACGAACTCGTCCCAGTCAGCCGCGGGGATTTTCCCGTATCTTTTAAAGGGGCTCTGGTTCCGCTGGACGTACTTCCTGTTTAGATCGGACTTCCATTGTCACCATCGCCGACCCATAACTGCCAGTGCATACTCCTTTTCTACTTCGCCGAATCCTTCTGGGTATAGGAATCTTTTCTTCAGTTCCGTACAAAGTAGTTCCTTCACCCCCTTGCTGACTTTCTCCCATTCATCCACAAGGATTGGACTGTGATCCCTTACCAAAGCACCATAGGATTTGCTCCATTTTGCGGGCACCCCTTTAGGCTCAATGGGGTCCCCTCTGCATCCTACGTGGGTGATGGCGGGTACTTCATCGGTAGCTTGTTCTTGCTTCTCTCACCGCGCTTTCGTTTTTGACCGACGGCTTCAATTGCAGTTGTATCTGTCTCCGTCCTAGCCGGGGTAGAAGTAGCCATGTCTAGTTCAGCGGGATCATGCATAACTTTCCAGTGAGTCAGATGACTTGTTTCCATCTATTGTACATACAGCCGAAACACTGTGTTAGACAATAGAAACTAGTATCGCTAGTAACTCGACGTAAATCGGTGAAATACTTACGGCATGTTCAATAGGAATAAAATTAGGGTCTATGTCCTCTTTGTTTCTTGCCCTCTCTATAATAGGATGTGGATCACTGGGGGTACGCCATGATGTCTCGCTAGATGAACTTGTCCTAGTCGCTTCCGGCCACTTGTTCCGTTTGGTGTCACGTGTCCTTTTCTTCCATCGTTCTATTCAAAACATTTTTTATAAAATTTAAATATCGACATGATGGACGATCTTCATATAGCATATGCAAAATATGCTGAATAAAAACTATGCATACATATTTGAAATGGAACAATATTTTTGTACATATGAAAATTGCTCTCAGATGTGATGAGGTTAGGATAGATGGTATCTTATACATCCACCTCACGTAGTCGTCATTAATCACGTATTAAATAGTGACAAAATTTAAGCAAACTTGGTTACATATGTGGATGGCACGGTAGAATACGCCGAGTCGTGCAGGGGCGCTAGTGACAAGAAGGAACGCGCTTGTCGAGTCGACACGCGTTCCTTCTTTTGCCGGTGTGCCTATAGAACTCGAAAAAAATGCACTCCTCACGTGGTGAAGTTGTATTTGAGTCATAGGCCAAGTTTGCAAAAGTTTTGTACTATTAAATATCCAAACGACCATAATCTTCATAGAGTAAAAATTAAATATCGACACGACGGACGATCTTCATATAGCATATGCAAAATATGCTGAATAAAAAATATGCATGCAGATTTGAAATGGAACAATATTTCTATACATATGGAAATTGCTCTCAGATGTGATGAGGTTAGGATAGATGGTATCTTGTACATCCACCTCACGTAGTAATCATGTCTGATATCCCAAATATTACATTACCATACATTCTTCTGCATGTCACCACGATATCTGATAGGTGAAATCTATACACGCATAATAGCCACCTATCCTCACGCATACATGACCGCATTTAAATGTACACCAATATAATACTAGAAATACCAAGTAGTGAACAGTCGAAATGCTCGACACGGTAACTCACTAGTCACACCTGTTGTATGCTCATCAAACCATGCAATGATGGCGACTAGAACAATACACACAACAGGGACTAATCTACAAGGAGTATACCAAGCGAGAATTTCAAATGTTCACAACCCGTACTGATACAAAACTAGCCCTAGGAAGAACTAGTTCTGTACTTTCATCTTAGCTAAGTCATCACAACCATAGGGTACTTTAAAGATATACAAGTATAGATAAGTAAATTTACAACAACTATAGATACATAGGCTGACAGGCCAAATTATTTAAGGTTCTGCGGAAGCTTGTCTACCCAAAAAAAAACCCACAAGCATACTGACTAGGGTAACCCCTAGTAAGAATCATCATGGAAATCTTCATCACCCGCAGGATGACACTCATCACTAGGCATTTCATCATCTGTAAAAGAGTCTAAATATAGCAATAGCAAGATGCAAGTGTCAGTACATTATCTAATAATGTACTGACAAGGCAATAACTAACATACTACATGCAAGGATATAACAAGGAGAGTTTGTAGTGTAGCTAAGTTTTGCATAAGGCAAGTTTTATTTTGGCAACAATTTTCAATAGCATTTATAAAATAAAAATTTTATCACATTTCATTCTATGAAGTCATGGCATAAGCATTTACATATACATATCTATAAAGCTCAAGTTACTATCCACCATGATAATAGTTCGATAAATATCCATTTGTCTTAAATCATTTCAAAGAGTAAGTTCGAAAGCATTTTAGAAAGATCAAAACTATACTCCCGGCACTTCACTATTCCACCCATAACCACGGGCATGGCTAACCGATTAGTTTCTACTCTGCAGAGTTCGTACATCGTTACCCACATGACGCAAAATAGTAATCATGTAAAAACATGCCACGTGATACCAAAAAGTACCCTTTTACTATCTGCGATGAAGCCAATCCATTGCCTATGATCCAACCTTGCATGAGCACGATGAGTGAGAATTCCGCACTAAGTCCAGGTCCTTAGAGCCATCAGAACGATTGGCCTATCGAACCTAACGTCATGGCGAAGCAACCCATGAGGCACTACACCGTTGTATTGGACACACTTTGGCACTCATGTCGCTAGGTGAACAACCATTCCTTTGCGTTAAACATGAGTAGTACCTATAAACTATCAAGCAAGACTAGCTCATACTACAACGGCCTCCCAATGCAAGGTTAAATCATAAACAACTTCTCAACTAAGATTATCCCATACTAACACATGTGGATGTACTGTATACACAGATGGTGTCAAAGAGTTCAGTCCTTAATCAACCCAGGTGAACACTCCCCCTATCGGTACACAACTATCACATATGTATACCACTTGTCGCCCGAGTTTGAAAACCAAGTTTTCATCATTTTAGTTCACAATTAATTTCGAAATATACTTCTGATTGAAAACTTTAAATCACCAAAACTCGTGTTTAAAAAATTGCCATAACATCCTATATAAATATCTAGGCATGGCTAAGCATATTTCACCTTTAAACTTATACATTTAGCCCATATGGGTACCATCGAAGTACTTCAACCCATTCCATGGTTACAATGGTGAAAAAGAATCAACAAAGGGTTAAGCAATATTAAGTTACTCTACCATTTTTAAACCTTTTAAATATTAATAATTCAATTAAGCATGCAATTTATAAATCAACATATTTTACCCCAAAAATCATAGGTTACAAGATGATCAAAGGAGGTGGGGAAAAATAGTTGGCTTGCTGAACCTCTTCTTCCTGGCAAAGATTGGGATCAACCTCCTCACCGTCTACAGGATTTTCCTCTAGAAATAATTTAATGATATCGAATAAACACCAAATTGTGTAAAAATGTAATTATTCATTAAAGCATGAATTTTTTCTGCAAAGGTTAGGTTCTGTGTTGAAATGAATTTTATTGGAAAATTATTCATTATATCCTACTGCATGCAGGGGTTACTATTTTATTGAGTTTCTTGCTTATTTTATTATTTTTAAGGATTTTTAGATAGCAATTTCTGTCAATTTACACCTTACAGAATGAAAGAGGATAATTTTATGAATTTATCAAAATTTGATTCACTAAATTTGGAGCTTGTATGAATTTTCTATGAATTTTTGAAGTAAAAACCTATTTTTCACTTTAACAGAAAAATCTAAAGCCTTTTTTTCATTTTTTCCCCAGATTTTATTTTCCCTGGGCCTACATGTCAGTGAGTAGAAACTTATAAAGAGGTCCTCCAGTTTCTCGGGATTAAATCCTAGGGTCCCTAGCACATGCTAAAAACAAATTTCATTAAGAGTTCTTAGATTTTCGAGGTTATTACATCTTAGTCTGGCCCCACATGTAAGTGTTTAGACATTTTGCAAGTTCAGCCCTGGAGTTAATCGAATTCTAGAAACAAAGCTGCTAATATAAGCCTATACAGGCAGAGAGCCATGGCAGCCCCCTTCTTGGCCTCACCGGCGGCGAATGGTTGGAAACCCCACAAGGCGGCCAAAATAGAAAATGTAGGGCACCTCGTGGCGGACCTATAGGTACTAATTTCACGGCTGGAGGTGGTCAGATTTGGATGCAGCAACAGGATGAGCGGCGGTCGGTTTCGGGCTACATGTGCCTGCAAGGTTTTTAGCTTCGAATCGGTTAAAGGAGTGCATGAAAGTGCATCTATTGAGCATATAGAAGCTCACCCTGCAGTTAGCGAAGCCCGGCGAGGTCGGTATGACGACGGTGGTGCAGGAACGGTTCGGTGGCGTGTCGAAGCTCCAGAAAGCCAGTGACGGCACGATCTGCCAAGGGAGCACACAATCCAGAGCATGCATGGGATTAATAGCCTCCTGGATATGACGCAGGTGCAAGCAATCGACCTATAACTCACCGGAGAGAGGAGGAACGGTGATGTCGGCTAGTGGCTGGAGTTGAGGAAGAAGGTCTGTGTCTGGCGTCCCCAGGGTTCTCAACTCGTGGGGCTTGGTGTACGGGGTCGTCTTGTCCCAGCGATGACATTGGCGAAAGGACTTGGCTGGATTCCAACCGAGCGACGAGAACAGGATCGATGCAGTGGCGGAACTCCGGCGAGGACGAGAGCACAACGCACGACGTCACCAGGTGTTCGACCTGTGCCGCCGAGGCGAAAAAGGGTACGGGAGAGTTAGGCACGAGGAGTAGATGATGTTCCGAGGGTTGGTTTGCGGTGAAGCTCACTAGGGATGTGCGGCGACGGTGGTAAACCTTGTCGGCGCCGGAGAAGAAGTGTTCGCCGACGGAGCTCTCGTGGCTGTTTCTGCGTGAGTCTCTGTGGAATGCAACGAGGACGAGGGAGAGTGAAGGATGGGTGAGTGGTGCGGTGAAACGTCGAGGTCATCGGCAGTGCTCGGCGTGGTGTCGTCCAGAGGCATCGACGTGTGTTGGGGCACGTGTCGCGCTCCCCCACGGTGGTGGCTGAGTATGCTGTTGCTTGGTGGCTGATAGGTGGACCCTACAGACCCCCTAAGCCCCACTTGTCAGTGAAAGAAAGGAGAATCTCATGTGAGAGGCTAAGTCTAGAAACTGTGCCGATGAGCTGTTTTTCACAGAGGTTTAACCCTATCTCTCAACTGATCTTAGGTGTGAGAAAATTTATGTAAGCAGGTGGTTATATAGGCTACAGACATACCAAAAATCTAAGCCTGGAGACTTATGGATTTAATCTGGTGAAACTGTGAATTGGGCTCGGCAGCAACGAAATATGCAGTAACCAGATTTTCCAGTGACTTTGCACTTAACATTTTATGTAAAAATCTAGTGATTTTGATTTTGAAAATTTTTCTAAAGGTAGTAAGTGACATGTTGAGCCTTCTGACAGAAATTAAAAGGTTGATCAGTTAAAATGAAATTCTACCAAAAATGTGAATTTGCCAGCAGATTAGAACTAGTTTCCAAATTTATGCCCTTTTTAGGAATTTTAAATGGGACACCAATTCAAATGATAAAATTATGAAATTTTTACAGTGGGTTCCAGGTATTGTCTAGTTCATATGAAATTTTTCCCAGGAATTTATTCATCAAATACTTTGGTTTATCCATCCATATATACACCTACCCCTATTATGCATTTCAAAGAAAATCTAAAAACACCAAAATTTAAAGATGCACTCCAAGTATAAAATTTTAGTTCTCCTAACCATTGCTCACAAGGTTTTATTTTAAATTACCAAAAGTTGGTATGTTACAGCTCCTCCCCCCTTACAGAGACGTCCCCGAGATTCAAAAGCAAAGGAAACTAGGAAACTCAGTCTTGAGTCGGTCCTCTTGCTCCCACGTTGCTTCTTCGGGGGTATAATTACTCCATTGGATTTTGAGCATTTTTATAGTACGGTTGTGAGTACTATGTTTAGCTTCTTCTAGGATGCGTATTGGATGCTCTTGGTAAGATAGATCGGGTTGAAGGTCGATATGTTCTATTGGAGTGAGCTCTGCAGGGACTCGAAGACACTTCTTTAATTGAGAAACATGGAATACATCATATACTTTTGACAATTGAGGTGGCAATTCTAACTTATATGCAACTTGTCCCCGTTTGGCTATAATCTTGAATGTACCAATATATCGAGGAGCTAACTTCCCGTGCACTTGAAATCTACAAGTGCCACGCAAAAGTGAGACCTTAAGGTAGACATGGTCATTTACTTCAAAGCTCAACTCTCAATGATGACGATTAGAATAACTCTTCTGGTGGGACTGTGCTTCCTTGAGACGATTTTGGATACTCAGCTTCTTGGATAAGAGTTGGCCCAAAGAATTGTCTCTCACCTACTTCAGACCAGAATAGAGGTGTTCTACACTTTCTTCCATACAGTGCTTCAAAAGGCGACATTTGAAGACTTGATTGAAAACTGTTGTTATAGGAGAATTCAGTAAATGATAAACATTTCTCCCAATTAACACTGTATGATAAGACACAGGCTCGGAGCATGTCTTCTAGAGTCTAATTTACGCGCTCTGTTTGACCACCGGTTTGAGGATGAAATGCTGTACAAAAGAAAAGTTTAGTACCAAGCAGTTCATGCAGTTTTTCCCAAAATCTTGATGTGAATTGGGGGCCATGGTCTAAAACTATGACTTTTGGTACACCATGAAGCCGTACAATGTGAGTTAAATATAGTTCAGCTAGCTTTGCACCGCTATATGATACATGTACTGGAATGAAATGAGCAACCTTAGTTAGACGGTCTACAATGAACCAAATTGAGTCGTGACCACTTGGTGTCCTAGGTAGGCCTGTAATGAAATCCATCCCTACTTCATCAAATTTCTACTCAGGCACCTTTAATGGTTGAAGCAGACCTGCTAGGCGTTGATGTGCTGCTTTGACATGTTGACACACGTCACAGATAGCTACATATGCAGCAATATCCCGCCTCAAGCTAGGCCACCAGTATTGGGTACGAATATTTGGATATATCTTTGTACAGCCAAGATGTATGGATAAGGGTGAGCTATGAGCTTCATTTAAAATGAGCTCTCGAAGGCCTTGATTATTGGGAACAAATAATTGTTTTCCTTGGACAACCATTCCATCTAGATTCAAGGAGAAGATTGTTGGTGCACCCTTTCTTATTTCACTTAAAATTTTAGCCACTTCCTTATCTGTGAGTTGGG
This sequence comes from Oryza meyeriana var. granulata, assembly GCA_003991445.1. Lineage (NCBI taxonomy): Eukaryota > Viridiplantae > Streptophyta > Magnoliopsida > Poales > Poaceae > Oryza > Oryza meyeriana. The sequence goes on along the minus strand of RYFJ01001184.1, from coordinate 52,838 downwards.
CGGCTCTAATACGAGAATTAAGAGTAGGTTGCAGTGTTAAGGTGGCAATAAATCCTTCTTCTACTAATTCCAAGTTCAAGCTCTGGCACTCCTTGAGTAGCTCTGGACTGTTGGTTAAAACAGAGGCGGTAATATGATTGAGTTTTCGACTGAGGGCATCAGCTACCACATTTGCTTTACCAGGGTGATAATAAATACCCAAGTCATAGTCTATGATTAGCTCTAGCCATCTTCTTTGTCTTAAATTCAGATCTGATTGGGTAAAGAAATATTTCAAACTTTTGTGATTGGTATAGATTTCACATCGTTTCCTGATCAAATAATGGTGCCAAATTTTCAGGGCATGAACTACAGCTGCTAATTCCAAGTCATGTGTTGGATAATTGACTTCATGAGGCTGTAGTTGACGTGAAGCATAGGCTACCACTTTGCCCCCTTGCATTAGCACACAACCAAAACCATGATGAGATGCATCATAGTAGATGTCAAAATTTTTGTGAATATCAGGCATCACTAGCACTGGGGCTATTGTGAGCCTTCTTTTCAACTCTTGGAAACTGGATTCACATGCCTTAGACCACACAAATTTGTGTTCCTTTTTAAGGAGTTGGGTCATTGGCTTGGAAATCTTGGAGAAGTTTTCAATGAACCGGCGATAATATCCGGCTAAGCCAAGGAAACTTCAGACTTCAGACACATTCTGAGGTTGCTTCCAGTTGAGTACATTTTGTACTTTACTTGGGTCTACAGCAACTCCTCCTTCAGACAACACATGGCCAAGAAAAGAAATTTCTTTTAACCAAAACTCACATTTGGAGAATTTGGCATATAGCTTATGCTCACGAAGTTTATCAAGCACCATCCGCAAATGTTATGTGTGCTCTTCTTCTTTCTTGGAATAGATGAGAATGTCATCAATGAATACCACCACAAATTTGTCTAAATACTCCATGAAGATTTTATTCATCAGATTCACGAAAGTAGCAGGATTATTTGTCAGTCCAAAGGAAACCACGGTATATTCAAATAAACCGTAGCGAATAGTAAAATCTGTTTTCGGAATATCCTCCGGTCTGATCTTTAATTGGAAGTAACCTAACCTTAGATCAATTTTAGAAAAGACTCGAGCACCGGTCATCTCATCAAATAGATCATCTATTCTAGGAAGTGGATACTTGTTTTTGATGGTGACTTCATTGAGGGGTCGATAATCTACACGCATTCGCATTGTTCCATCTTTCTTTGGTGCAAAGAGTACTGGACAACCCCAAGGAGAAGAACTAGGGCGAATAAAGCCCTTCTCTAACTGTTCATTGATTTGCTTTTTAAGTTCTACCAAATCCTCAGATGTCATACGATAAGGTCTCCTGGATATAGGTGTTGTCCCAGGTATTAAGTTGATGACAAATTCTATGTCTCTATCTAAAGGAACTCCGGGTAATTCATCAGGAAATACATCTAGGTACTCACATACTATAGGTACAGTTTGGAGACTTGGAACATTCAATGAACGGAGAGATGGGGATTTGGAGGCGGAGTTAAGTTTAGATGTGAAGCAAATCTGATTTCCATTGGTTGTAGTCAAAGAGACAGTTCTATTGGCACAATCTATTTTCCCTTTGTGCTTAGACAACCAATCCATGCCAAAAATGACATCTAATCCGGGTGAATCTATCTGAATAAGATCAGCTATAAAGTCTACACCATTTATAGAAATTTTTATGTCTTTGCATATCTGCTTGGTCCTTAAATTTGACCCAGGTGATTGGATTATCATAGCTTTGTCTAACAATTGTGTTCTAATATTCTGTTGTTTTGCAAACTTGGTTGATATAAAGGAATAAGATGCTCCAGAATAAAAAAGAACTAATGTAGGGGTTGAGTGAACGAGGAACGTACCCAACACCACATCGGGTGCAGTACCAACTTCTTCAGTAGTCACGTTGTGGGTGCCATGGGCCCCGGGTACCTCATGACAAGCATATGGGCCACTCGGATAGAGGATGGGCCTAGCCTTGTAATTAGAGATATAGCTAAATTCGGCAGACTTCGCCTTGTATAGAAAGGAATATACAGTCCTAGTCGGGTGCGTTATATCTCTAAGGGGAGATCTCCTAGTCATAATCCGATGGGGACTCCTACCTTGTAACCCTGTCCCCCAGTATATAAGGGGAGGCAGGGCGCCCCATGAGGGCAGGTTGAGTTGGTTCACCAGAATCACCACCACAAATCCTCAAAGGAATAACACCACAACTGGACGTAGGGTATTACCTCACATCGAGGGCCTGAACCAGTATAAAATCTCCCTGTGTTCCTTTGCAATCCACCGAGTTTCCATCCGCCGAGTAGCCCCATATATTTATTGCCGGTGTAAAACATCGACAGTTGGCGCGCCAGGTAGGGGGACTGGCGCGATCTACATCTACGAGCTCGATGGATCCAGCAACCGAAGTCGTGGGCGGCAAACTCTCCCCCGGAGATACAATCGCATTCAGAAGCCTCGACTTCGTCGCCGACCAGATCGGCAATCTCACCCAGGTCGACACGGACCCGATCCAACCGGCCGAGGAACCAGCTGACTCCGCGCCAGTCGGCCCACACGACGCTGCGGCAATCTTCGACGACATGCTGCGGCGATCTCCAATACGCCCGAGTCCAGGGACAACTCTTCCTTTCAGTGTTCGACTCGGACTCGGTTCTGAGCCGGCCGAGATCGGGCCGAGAAGGGAAGAGATCGTCAACTTCCCGTTCGGACTCAGCGACGCCGCGGATATCTACAATCTACATCCGACGCGGCAAACCCGATCCCCTGGAGTTCGACTCGGATACGGCTCCGAGCCGCTCGAGATCGGATCTAGGGAGGTCGGAGTTGTAATCACTCCCATCAACTATTCCGACTACGACTCTCAGTCGGACTACGACTCCCAGTCGGATTCCGACTCCAAGTCGGATACCAGCTCGGCAAGCTTCACTCCGCCGCGAGAAATTTTCATGGCATCCAGAGGCTCTACTCCTATTCAGGAATCATGCCGACGACACGAACAACAAGAGGAGGAGGCCTGCCGTCTGCGAGAACAACAGGAGGAAGAAACAAGACGCCTGCACGCCCACAACGACGGCCTGCGCAGGGCTGGGCGAACCACTCAGCAACAAACCCTCCAAACAAAAGTCGGCGACCACAACGTCTTCGTCACGCCACAGCAGAACGTCGTGGCAGCCGTAACCCTACTGGACACGGTCCAACTTGGGCCTGATCACCAGGCCACCCCGACGATCGCAAGGATAAAAGCCATGCTTACCGCTGCCGCATGTCAGCAGCACCAACAGTCGGGCAACACACTCGTACTGACCAGTCAATCAACTTCCCCAGCGGCAGTCTCATCCACCTCAAAGCGACGTCGAGCGGCCGGCTCTAGTCGGCAGCACGCGGAGTCAAGCCAGACGTCACTCGGCAACCACAACAACCGGCAACGTCGAAGCGACCGTCGGGACAGCCAGGACCTCCGAGACCGACTGCGGCGCGACCTTCAGCAAGACATTAATGCTCGGCGCCGCAAACGAGAAGAAGACGAGCAACGCCAACTGGAAGACGAGAACGAGCAATTCGGCCTCCACTACGAGCGGTTTCGCCGCCGTAGTCGAGGTCGGAGTCCTCATGAAGACGACGGAGTACCGGCCTTCACTCAGGAGCTACAACAAGTCGACTGGCCGTCAAGTTTCAAGCCTACAGGCATCAACAAATACGATGGCAAGACTAATCCCGAGTCCTGGCTCACGGTCTACACTCTGGCGATTCGAGCAGCTGGGGGAAATCAGAAAGTCATGGCTAACTACCTCCCAGTCGCTTTAGCCGACTCAGCGAGGACATGGCTAGTAGGACTTCCCAAGCAATCAATCGACTCCTGGGGAGAACTCCGGAAACGCTTCATCGCCAACTTCCAGGGAACATACGAGAGGCCATCTTCTGAGTACGACTTATATCAGTTGCATCAAAGGAAGAACGAGTCTCTTCGTGACTTCATCAAGAGGTTTTCTGAGAAGAAGAACTCAATCCCAAACGTCAAGGATGAGGTCGTCATCGCCGCCTTTCGAAAAGGAGTCAAAGACACCTCGTTCATCGACAAATTCACGCGGAAGCCTCCCAACTCTGTCAAGGCCCTATTCGACATGGCAAACAAGTACGCCGACTCGGCCCACGCTGTTGCCGAGGCCCTCGATGACAACAAGTCATCCTGACAGAAGAAGCGGGACGACACCGACGACGCGGTCCCAACTAAAGCTGGGAATCGCAAACGCAAGTCAGACGGCTCCATTGTGGTAGTCGGTCACGACCGCCTTCGACCTTCAACAACTGAGGATTATCAGAACAACAAGTGACATGCTCGGGGGCTCACAAGCTCAAACACGAGGATGGCATCCCCACTCCCAAATATCGAACAGCTAAGTCGCTTTCTGATAAACATCTCCTCACTCGGCCTTGCTAGTGCCACAGCCGCTTACACCTAATAGGTGTATAAGCTGCGCATTTACTTTTTTCCGTTTTTGCTCTTAAATGATTACAAAAGTACTCGAGTAGCATAAATCTCGATCCGTGAAACTCTGCTCCATGTAAGACGAACTCAAGTCACCCAAAACGCGTGCCTGGGAAAGAGCCATGAGCCAACTCCCGACGCTAGGGGGCTATGACTAGTCGGGCAGAGTGCTTAAACGTAAGGGGTCAACTACTCGAGGAAATTAATATCAAAAAGAGGAAGGACACGTATTTACATACATCGTAAAATACATTTTATTCGGGTGATTATTTTCATCATCAGATGCTACTCATCCGATATTTTTATATTGCAGGCCCAGCTCCGGATATGCGTGACAGGAACTCAGGGCGTCGAGCCTATCTCCTACGCTCGGGGGCTGGATAAGTCTGCCGAAATACACTCGGGATGCTCCATGAGGGCTACTTACCGAGTACTTGCGCCAGTCGGGACGTCATCTTCCCCGACTACGCTCCATGGGAGCTAACAATCGGCCCCCGGCGCCAGTCGGGGCTGTGTACCACTCGGCTAAGTAGGGTACGCCCCATGAGGGTCGCTAGCCGAATCCTACGCTAATGCTAGGTTCGGGTACCTTATTTGGCCGCAACTCTGTCAGGTTGGGTACGCCCCATGAGGGTCGCCAGCCGAATCCTATGCTAATGCAAGATTCGGGTGCCTAGCTTGGCTATAACTCTGTTGGATAGGGTACGCCCCATGAGGGTCACCAGCCGAACCCTCTGCTAATGCAAGATTCGGGTACCTTGTTCGGCTTTTCCCAAGTCAGAGAAGACTTACATCGTCAAAGCGCATCCGGAGTTCTCATGCACTGTGTCACACCTGAGGAGGGCAAGCAGATCCTGCAACATACCTACTCGGGTACATGTGGCAACCAGTTTGCATCTAGAACGTAAGTCGGAAAGGCTTGCGAATAAGGATTTCTCTGGCTGATTGCGGTTACCAACACCAAAAAACTCATCCTGACATGCGATGGATGCTACTTCTATAGAGCTATGCTGGGTAGGTTGGTTCAGGCCGGCTTACTTGGTAATAGCCACCAAGACATGAGTTCCTACAGTAGCATGCTCCATGTGGGCCGCCCGCAGGCTGAGTTGAAATTATAGCGCTGGTGCTACCCACAGGAACCGATGAGGTAAACAGATATGCTTCATGAGAGCCTTATTGCTAAACATATATGTTTGGGTATCTGTCTTATCCACCAGGTCTCGAGGATACATCCTTACAAGGATCACAAGCTGGTCTTCATTAAAATTGGAGATGCAGGTATCTCTCTCGAGTACACCTAACCACGTAATGGATTTATTTTTCATACAGTGGTACTCGGCCTACATGCGTGGCCACCAGTTGCCATGAGCAGCATTATTCCCGCTGACATGACGCGGATGAGTCTAACTTTCGAGTAGTACACTACTCAGGAGAGACTATAAAATTCTCATTCCCGCTGACATGACGCGGATGAGTCTAACTTTCGAGTAGTACACTACTCGGGAGAGACTATAAAATTCTCATTCCCGCTGACATGATGCGGAGGAGTCTAACTTTCGAGTAGCATACTACTCGGGAAAGACTATAAACATTCTTCCAGCTGACGAGCTGAAGAGTCTAACTTCCGAATGGGACGCCACTCGGAAAAGACTATAAACACCTTTTCCAGCTGACATGAAGCTGACGAGTCGAATTTTCGAGTAGTATATTACTCGGGAAAGACTATAAACACCCCCTTTCCAGCTGACATGACGCTGAAGAGTCCCATATACGAGTAGCATCCTACTCGGCAAGACTATAAACGCACATTCCGACTGACATGAAGTCGAAGAGTCCTCTATGCGAGTAGTTCCCTACTCGGCAAGACTATAAATCATATTCCGGTTGACATGATACCGAAGAGTCTCATGTACCAGTAGTAATCTACTCGGGAAAGACTACAAGGTTAAAGATCTTTGACTTCATGTTTAATTGTTTTCACAATTAAGCACAAAGTCGGGGGCTACACCTAATAGGTGCGCCTATTCGGCGCACACTATTCCAACATCTACATGGAGCCCTTCATAGCCTCGCTGCCAGCTGACATGAAGCAGGACTCGGGAGAAGCAGCACTCAGACAAAGAGCACTCGGGAGCAATGCACTCGGGAAGACTTCACCGTGGAGGATGAGCACTTGGCATCAGCTGTGACTCAACTATGAAGGTCTCGGGGGCTACTGTGGGTGCCATGGGCCCCGGGTACCTCATGACAAGCATATGGGCCACTCGGATAGAGGATGGGCCTAGCCTTGTAATTAGAGATATAGCTAAATTCGGCAGACTTCGCCTTGTATAGAAAGGAATATACAGTCCTAGTCGGGTGCGTTATATCTCTAAGGGGAGATCTCCTAGTCGTAATCCGATGGGGACTCCTACCTTGTAACCCTGTCCCCAGTATATAAGGGGAGGCAGGGCGCCCCATGAGGGCAGGTTGAGTTGGTTCACCAGAATCACCACCACAAATCCTCAAAGGAATAACACCACAACTGGACGTAGGGTATTACCTCACATCGAGGGCCTGAACCAGTATAAAATCTCCCTGTGTTCCTTTGCAATCCACCGAGTTTCCATCCGCCGAGTAGCCCCATATATTTATTGCCGGTGTAAAACATCGACACACGTGGTTTAGACGACCACGACCAATAACTTGTGCGGGTTTTGAAGTTGGACGACCACCCCGTTGCATCCCGCGACCTGGAGTCGGTGCACGAGGTAGTGACTAAATAGCACGAGGCTGAAGAGATGAAGTCGGCTTCTTTGGTTAAGGACACTTGTTGGAGTAGTGCCCCAAGTGTCCACAATTGAAGCAGGTGACATTAGTTGTCTTGCCTTGAGTGGTGGGCAACTGTCCTCCACGATTGAACTGTTGATTTGGGACCAGTGATGGACGAGGTGCACTAAACTAAGGCCTTGAAACTGGTGAAGTAGTATATCGAGTAGCAGGCTAGGTAGTTCGTGGATAAGATGAGCTACCACTTATTGCCTTCCTTGCTACCCATTTACGATTGTGCTCAGCCATCACTTCTTTCTCACTCTCTTCTACTTGAAGATCTTTGTCCACCAGGGACTTCATGCTACTAATTTCATGTGCTAAAAGAGCATGCTTCAGTTCTGGATTCAGGCAGTCTCGGCACAGCTTCACTCGGCGTGCTTCAGTTGGCATTTCCTCGGTAGCATACCGAGAAAGATAGTAGAATCTATTGAGGAAGTCCATGAAAGGCATGCCCTCTTGCTTCAGACTAAGGAACTCCTTCCTCTCAATCTCCATTAGTCCATCAGGAATATGGGCAGAACAGAAACCTTGTTTGAACACTGCCCAAGTAATAGGCTCATCACTAGGAATAATGGTCTATTAACTCTCCCACCATGCTGCAGCTGCACCTTGAAGGTAGTACACGGCATACTCTGCCTTCTCCCTCTCATCACAGCGAGCCAGGTCAAGTTTAGCTTCAATGTCACGAAGCCAGTCATCTGCATCAAGAGGGTCAGCGGCTGTGGAAAAGCCAGGTGGGCACAACCACTGTACATCGGCAAGTAGCCCTGGGACCAGTTAACCGAGAAACCGATAACCGAACCGAACCGAACCGAATTAACCGAATAAGTCGGTTAATTCGGTTTTCGGTGTTCGGTTCGGTTCTTGTTTTTTGTTTGTTCGGTAGTCGTTTTTCGGTTCGGTTTTTAAGTTCTATTAACCGATCTACCAAAAAACCGAATAACGTCTCGTGCCCGCCGCTCGTGCTCCACGCCCCGCAGCCGCCCGCCCGCCCGTGCCCCGCGTCCCGCGCCCACAGCGCCCGTGCCCCACGTCCCGCGTCCCGCGCCCCGCAGCCGCCCGTGCCCCGCGTCCCGCGTCCCGTACCCCGCAGTCGCCCGTGCCCGCGCCCCGCAGCGCCTGGTCGCCCAGTCGCTCGGTTATTTCGGATTAACCGATTAACCGAACCGAATTAACCATAACCGAACTGGTCGGTTATTGGTTTTTTCCCTAGAATTTCGGTTGCCATTTTCCAATAACCGAATTACATTCTAACCAAATTAACCGAACCGTTTAAACCGAATTAACCGAAATCCCAGGCCTATCGGCAAGTTTGGATTTTCCCTGACTAGTGGTGTGAGTGAGGGCAGCACTAAGGTTCTCTGAGTTGGTCAACATCCTCTCAAATAACCGATTTTGCATGGCGAAGATCTGAGCCATAGTTGGTTCTGCAGCGTTGGTCTCATTGGTTGCAGGCCGTTGGCTCCCAGCGGCTCGAAGTGCCGCTGCTAGGTCAGCAGGACTTGAGTGACCCGGACTACTGTTTGACATCCTACATCCAGGCATAAAAGATCAAGGTTTGGTGAGTTGCATATACAGAAAAGATGATCCATTATTGCCAAAATATCCTGGGATAGGATATAGCACTAAATTTCACTTCCTATTTTAAACTTTTAGGATTAATTTGACCAAATTTTGATGTATTAAATTTCTGGACAGCAAGGTAACACTTTTAGAATGAGGCAAAGCATTGATATAAGTCAGCACTCACAACCTCCAGTACATCATATACATATATGGGGAAATTTCTAGCAGCCATTACAACTTGTTACAGGACAAGTTATGAATCAAAATTTGACTAACCAATTTCTAGTTCTACTATTACCTTCTCTACCTTACAAGGTTTACATTTCTTAACACTACTAATCTCATTCTAGATCTAAGTACGACTAAAACGCCCGACTGGAGCAGAAGGTACAATATTGGTAGGGGTAGCCATAGTCAAATGATATTGACGACTATGCCACTGGTATATATATGCTGGCCCTTGCAATACTGGATATCCAATTTGAGCAGGGTTGGCCATTGTGTGACAGTTGCAACGGAAACCCACTCTCATATACGGTCTTTGATTTACTCTCTCATAAATACCCATAGGATGTGGTAGTGTTTCAGTGAGAGGAAGCATAACATTATCTCCATTAATAATGTCCTCATTAAAGAACCCCATGCGACCCATCTGCTCAATATGCCCATCTACCATAGCAATCCTACAATGGGCTCGAAAAAGCTCATCTATCACCAAGGCAAGGTACCTATCCAGAGACTGAACTAATCCTGCAAGATGTAATATTTGGGTGTTGTGGTCTCCCTGTCTTGCCTCTAACCCCGGGTAATAGTTATCAAGATAATCATTTGCTTGAGCTGGAAAGAAATGGAAAAGTTCAGTTATCCCAAGCATACTATGTCGCAGATGAATGATGGCTTGGTAGGCAGCTTCATACATGGCCGAAGGAGCATCCCAACCATACCCATGATAACGTAAAGGCATCTCATTGTCAATGTTTTGCATCGGCAATAATAATATGGGGCTACTCGTGAGACCTAAACTTGATAGATTGCAAAGGACCACGAAATAATTTATACTGGTTCAGGCCCTCGAGATGAGGTAATACCCTACGTCCAGTTATGGTGTATTGCCTTTGAGGTTTCTCTAGTTAGATTTTCATATGCCCTCAGGGGGCGCCCTGCCTCCCCTTATATACCAGGGGACAAGGTTACAGAGTAGGAATCCCAGTTGGACTCCGACCAAGGGATTTTCTTCTAGGAATACAACGTGTCCGACTAGGACTATATCTTTTCCTTGTCGTACAAGGTTTTGTATGCCAAGTCCTACAAGGTTAGGCCCACCCTCTGTCCGAGTGGCCCATATGCTTCTCATGAGGTACCTGGGGCCCATGGCCTCCACAGCAGCCCCTGAGACCTTCATAGTTAAGTCACAGCTGATGCCAAGTGCTCATCCTCCACATTGAAGAATTCCTGTGTGCATTGCTCCCGAGTACTCTTTGTCCAAGTGCTTCTTCTCTTGAATCTTGCTTCATGTCAGCTGGCCACGAGGCTATGAAGGGCTTCATAGAAAAATATAAATAGTGTGCATTGAATAGGTGCACCAATTAGGTGTAGCCTTCGACTTTGTGCTTAATTATAAAACAATTAAACATAAAGTCAAAGATCTTTAACCTTGTAGTCTTTCCCAAGTAGTATACTACACGGTATGTAGACTCTTCAGCATCAAGTCAGCTGGTATAATTTTTGCTCATGGCAATTGGTGGCTAAGCATCTAAGTTGAGTACCCCTTCTTGGATTTTAACCCAATGTGTGGTCAGGTGTACTTGAGAGATACCTGCATCCCAATTTTAATGGAGACTAGCTGTCAATCTTTATAAGGATGTATCCTCAATACCTGGCAAATAATGCAGATATCTGAACACATGTGTCCAGCAATTAGGCTTTCATGAAGCATATCTAATTATTTAATCGGTTTCTGTAAATAGCATCTGCACTGTAATTTTAACACAGCCAGCAGTCGGCTCTATAGAGCATGCCATTTAGAAACTCATATCTTGTGGCCCAATACAAAATCAGCAGACCCAAGCCCACATATCTGCATAGGCTCTATAAAAGCAAGGAGAAAGAGAAAAGATTCCCTCATCTTTTCCAATTCGCCAATCGTTTCATCTTCCAGCTTCCGCGCCGAAATTTCGCGCTTTGTCTCACTAGGGTTTGCCATAGCTGCCGTTTCCTGCTCAAAACTTGTGTGATTCCACTTCGCCGCAACCATCCTAAGCTTTGTCTCAAACTGCGGTTTGACGAAGCTGAAGTACTTGGAGAAGCAACTAATGCTACAGCGACAAGAAGTCATCCATTGGCGCACCGCCGAAGGGGAATCTATGCCGGCGCCCCGATCTGGTGAGAAAGTCGCCTTCACCTCTTTCTTTCATCGCGGTCTCGCTCTTCCCTCTTTGGATTTCTTCTGCCAACTTTTGTCCTTCTATCAACTAGAGTTGGTGAATCTGAATCCCAACTCTATCCTTCAAATCTCCATTTTCACCACATTGTGTGAATGTTTACTGGGGCTTAAGCCCCATTTCAACCTTTTCCGATATTTGTTCCACATTAAGTCCCAGCCATCCAAAAACAAAGTCCAAGTGATTGGGGGAGCCGGTCTCCAAGTCAGGAACGAAATGAAAAAGATCCATCTCCATGTTCCTTTGAAAACCTCCCTCAAGGGCTGGCATACAGAATGGTTCTATTACTCCAATCTCGAACCTTCTCTGCCCCCTTTCACTAGCTCTTCTTTGGTGGTCCTACCTAGCTGGTCTTATGTGCCAAGCTATGAAGAGATAGGCCAAGTGTACCAACTGATAGAGAAGATTGATCAATTGAAGAGCTCGAGATTAACTAGTCCCTGGGTGGCGAGGTGTTTCTTGAACCGCCGCACTAGGCCTCTGAAGCTGAGAAGCCACTTCGGCTGGGATTACCAGGGCAAAAATGATTCCAGCCAAGAATACCCAGACTTGACTGATGAGAACAAGGTGACTGACACCTTGCTCGGCTTTTTCGTCAACGGGGTTGTAGAGACAGAAGACGCCGAGCGCGCCACTACAGCCCATAGCCAGAAAAGGCCTTGGTCACAGGTAATCTTGAAAAGCTGATTTGGAATTGCTATCCATTGGTGATAAATATCTGTGGACATTTGTCTTGAATCGTCCTCCAAAGTATGATGTATGTTGTTGAAACATTTGCAGGATTGTGAGGAGTTTGATGATGATTCCCAAACCCTGTCGGCCACCAAAACGAAGAAGAGGCCGGCTAGCCCTTCTGCGGCCGAACCTAGCTCCAAGAGAGCTGGGAAGAAACCCATTGAAGATCCGGGCAAGAAAAGGGCAAGCAAGACAAGCGCAGCACCGGGGAGCTTGAAGATTAAAGACCCTGCCAGTTTAGCCCCCAGGCCGCCAAGCCCGAGGCCTTCTTCTCCGAGTCCGAGGCCAGCAACATCAACCCCAAAGCTAGCACCGCTGAGCTTAGCAACATCGAGCCCAGCAACATCGAGGCCAAGGCCAACGCCGCCAAGTATGAGATCAGCAACATCGAGCCCAAGGGTGGTGCTGTCAAGTACCTCGATGCCCCAGTCAGCTGCGCCAGAAACCGAGCTGACTGGGGGTAAATCGCCACCGCCAACTGCCACGCCGACTGGCCCAATAGCCAGCAGCTCTCTACCGCCGATATCTTCTGGAGCCCCCTCGTGGAAGTTCAAGATTTCCATGAGGTAAGCAATTTTCAATCTTCCAAGAATCTTGAATGAAGTGATAGTGCCTTGATATTTGTCACATCGTGCAGGAAGCGAGTAGACATAGATCCCAAGGGGACTATGCCCGCTGTTCCTATCATCGAGCCGACCCCAGCCGAGCTAGCACTGACAAGTTCATTTGCTGAACCAAAGGCTACCCCAGCTACAGAAGCTGAGGCAGTCCTGACAGCAGGACCACTAGCACCGACTATCCAAGGGGTGAGTCCTAGAGTTGTTGCTCCAGCCCCCGAGCAAGCCACCGAAACCCCTGCAGCTGCCGAGTTGGGAGTCGGGACCTTATCTCCAACAATTTCTTCTTCATCTTCTAATGAAGTGGACCTCCCCAGGCTTGAAGCCCCTCCGCATAATTTCCTGAGAATATTTCATTGGGTCACCCCCAAGGGAGCCGCGGAGAGCTATGAGCACGACGAACAAGCAACATCGAGGGAGCACGAAGTCCTTCTTCATGCTGCAATAGCCGCATCCAGGGGAGTCTAGTATGTAGCAAGTCTTGCCGTGTTGAGTTCTGGACAGTTCCCATTTGACCTGGTACTCTACCTTTTGACTCTGTTTTGCTCTGAGCAGAAGATTGTCGATCATTCAGAGAAAATGAACAAGGTCCTGACCCAGCTCGCCCCCCATCTCCAACGACTAAGCCAGCTCCAAGTGGCCAAGGACAACCTAGAGTGAACTAGCCAGGAGAAGGAAATGTGGCCGAGGGGAGCAGTTGACAAGCTTAGGGATGAAAAGTGGGCTCTAGCCGAAAAGATCAGAAGTAAGTCTTCTGTGTTATCCTCTCGAGTAAATCCCGAGTAGACTTCTCCAGCATTGTTGATTCCCGACTGCCTTGTTGGGTTTGACTGTAATCTTGAGTTCTTGACTGTTTTGATTTGCAGCCCTCGAAGCCGAGTTGAAAACCCAAGCAGAGGGGAAGAAACAACAAGATATTAAGCTGAAGGAAGCGGAAAAGGCCAAAGCCAAATTGGAAAAGGCCAAAGCCAAGGTGGAGGCCGACTATGCTAGTAAGTCTCTTGCCTGACAATAACCTTAACTTATCTTCTTGTTGCTCCCACTTCATGTCTTGGCTAACAAGTATACTTATTGATGCATTTGAACAGCTTCAAAAGCCAATGCCCAAACACAATTTAACATCTTTGCAGAGGAGATCAAGATTGTCAAGGAGTTACGGGAGATCCTCGTCGGATCCGTGAAAGGGCTCCTGGACATTATGGAACCTCACCATGCTAGGACCAGCTCCAGTACCGTCTCCCAAGTGCAGGCACGCCTTAGTGAAGCCCCGAGCATCTTGAAAAGGTACTCGGATGAGCGTGTCGCTGTCGGTGTTGCCCAAACCCTCGCTATGACCAAATTGATCTACCCCAGGGTAGATATTGAGGCCATCGGTGAGGGTTTTGCCGAAGAGACAACACCCGAAGAGGCACTGGAGTTGATCAGCCAGGCGAGGCCAACTGCAGAGGCAATCGTAAAAAACCTGGGTATATAGAAACAAAGCAATTATGCAGTCGGTGTATATATAACTTTGGTGAAAGCATGTATATAACTTGTAAAATGCTGCCGAGTACTTGCTTATTCTTAGTCGTCATTGGCTTCACCCGACTATGTAGTCTGTGCCAAGTAGATTGATAGGAACTTTAAAACGTTCACTTCTGAAAGCTATACTCGGGCAAACTTAGCATAATCATTGTAAAACTTCATAACATAGATAAAACAAGCTCGTATTTTATAAACAAGGCACATAATACATGCAGTCCCCCGACTCACTACTCAATTGAAACAAGTGATGTAGTGAGTCAATGAAAAAACTTTGTACATATATATAGGAAATACAAAACTCAGGTATAGAAAGGACGTAGTTGTTCTATATTCCATGAGTTGCTGACGAGGGCACCATCTTCAGTCGGTAGGCACCCAGATGTGTCACCTCAGCGATAATGAACAGCCCTTCCCACAGAGGGGATAGTTTATGCCTGTCTTTGGTGGTTTGTATTTTTCTCAAGACGAGATCTCCCACCAAAAAGGCGCTGCCATGGACATTTCGATTGTGATAACGACACAGGCCTAGAAGATACCTTGTCGACTGGATAGTTGCGATATCCCTCGCTTCCTCCAACTAATCGAGTTCGACCAATCGGGTTTTGTTTGATTTGTCTTCTGAGTTGGCCTGAACTAGCGGAGAGCCGAACTCCAACTCGGTTGGTAGCACAGCCTCAACACCATAGACTAGGAAGAAAGGGGATTGCCTGTTGCCCGACTAACCATGGTTCTTAGAGACCAGAGAATGGATGGGAGTTCTTGTACCCACCACCCTGTATACGGTTGTAATCGGTCGAACACCCTAGCCTTGATACCTTGTAAGACCATGCCATTAGCACGCTCGACCTGCCCATTACTTCATGGGTGTGCCACAGAAGCATAACAGATCTTGATGCCAAGGTTATCATAGAAATTATGAAATACGCCACCCGTGAACTGAGTACTGTTGTCCGTTATGATGTAGTTAGGAACCCCAAATCAGTATAAAATACTCATGGTGAAGTCCTTTGCTCGTGCCACTGTTATGGTAGCAACGGGTTTTGCCTCAATCTACTTTGTGAATTTATCCACTGTGACGAACAAGTGTGTGAACCCTCCTGGCGCTTTTTTGAGCGGCACGACCATGTTGAGTCCCCAAACTGCAAAGGGCCAACAGAGTGGAATTGTTTGAAGTTCTTGAGCTGGAAGATGTGTTGATCTTGCATAGAATTGGCATCCCTCGCATGTGTGAGCTATATTTTTAGGATCTATTACTGCAGTCGGCCAAAAAAAGCCCTGCCTGTAAGCCTTTTCGACTAACATCCTAGATGCTGCATGGTTGCCATAGATACCCAAGTGGATCGATTGCAGAATCTGCTTGCCCTCCTCAGGTGTGACATAGCACATGAGGACCCCGGATGCATTTCTGCGGTACAAGTCTTCTCCGACTACAAGGAAACATTTGCCTCGACTCTTGATCCATTCTGCTTCACTGCGTTCTTTTGGGAGTTCATTGTCCAAAAGGAATTTGAGAACTGGAGTCCGCCAATCTTGAGAGATGATTAGTACTTCATTTGTTGCCGGGTTAGGTTCAACCCCCGACTGTTCAAGCATTGGTTTCTTTTTGACTGATCGCTCCAGTAGTTGTTCAACAAAAATTCCACTCGGGACCACTTCTCCTTTGGATCCCATGTTGGCCAATTCGTCTACAGCATCGTTGTATTGTCGTAATACATAAGTTATCTCTAGCCCGTTGAACTTGTTTTATAGCTTTCTGACCTCCTGTCAATACACCGCCATAGTGTCATCGAGACATGTCCAGTCTTTCATGACTTGACCGACCACGAGTTGAGAATCCCCGAGTGATATGGTGTAACACCCTAAAATTATCCCTATATAAAATATTGTGAAAAAGGAATTTTTAGAAATTAAATTAAAAGTCTCAAGGAGTGAAAAGAATAAAATCAGGGGAAAATCTAAAGAAAAATGGGCTTGAAAATAATTTTATAAAATTCTTTGCTTAATTATTTAATTTCTAGAATTTTTTGGGAATTAATTGATTAGGGGAAGTATTTTTGGCAAAATAAATAAGCTTTCCAGCAATAAAACAAAAGAAAAAGGTTTAAAAACGCCCCTCCACAGCCGTTGGGCCGCTTTCGGCCCACTATTGTGCGCTAAGCCGTTTCCCCTCGCCCGCGCGCGCTCGTCGGCCCACGGCTGCTCACGTCGCCCTCGGCCACCGATAGGTGGGGCCTGCCCGTCGGGTCGTCGTCTTCCTCCCGCTCAGGAGCACTGTCGCACCTGAGCGCCGCTGCCGTAAATCTCGCGAAATCCGCTCGTCTCGGCCACGATTTCTCCAAATTAGTTGGGGGAAAACGGAGCCCCTACCTCCCTCTACCTAATCCCCAAGAAAACCGGAGCCAAATCGCGTGTAGAAGGGAGACCCGAAGCTTCCCGGGTCGGACTTCTATCCCTAACCGGTGCCGCTGCAAAATCCATCGAGCCCGAGCCGGACTCCGCCCCTCTCCGCCTTAAATAGCGACCTTGAGACCCCTAGGATGGTTTTTGCGCTTTAGATCGAGCTCTAGCTAGCCCTAGCCGTCTCCCCGCGTCTCCCGCTTGCTCCGCCACCATCGCCAAGCTTTGGTTGCGCGCCGCCGTCGCCTCAGCGGCTGTTGGAGCTCGCCGCCACCTCAGTTAGGTTCGCCGTAGCCCACAGAAGCCAGGCCGCCACCTCTTAGCCCTCGGGAACCGCCGGAACACCGCCGTCGATGAAGATCCGAAGACCTCCACTGCCTCAGGCTGGCCGCCGGCCATCTCCGTCGCCGTTTTTCGTGGTTTTGCCCTTGGTAAGGATCGCCTCGACCTCGTCTAGCGTTTCCCGCTCTCCCTAAGTGCCGCCCCACCGCCGATCGCCGTCGACCATTGGGTTAAGTGCCGCTGCCGTTGCCGCCGTCGCTGTAGCCGACGTGGCTGCTGACGTGGGTGCCATGTAGGCACCAGCTCGGTGCCACCTCTGTGCCGTTAGCCGATCCGATTGGGATCAACCGTAGCCGTCGGATCTACTCGGTTATGTCTTGGCCGTCCGATCACCGTAGGATCAAATCTCAGCCTTCCGATCAACCTTGACATGTGGCTAGATCCCGGCCGTCTGATCAAAACCCTAGAAACCCTAGCCGTTGGATCCCTCTCGTGGACCTCGGTGGACCTGGTCCACCATGGACCCGACACCTCCCTCTCACTGACAATGGGCCCCACTAGTTAGCCAAGAGCCTCTGCTCTCCAGTGACGTCATAAACCCCTTTTCCCAAATAAAATTAATTCAATTATGACGCAATAAATCAGGTAAATTCTTTTCAATAGGCTATGAAAGGATTAAAACTTCTAAAAATCATAACTAATTCAAACGAACTCGGATTGAGGTTGTTCAAGTCTCTAATTTCTTTAAAAATCAAGATCTACCCATTAAAAATATAATATTGTACTGTTCCTGTGTGTTGATGTATTGTTTTTGCTTGTTTTGTTTATTGTCTATAGTCAGCGACGTTCAGGAAGAGATGCTATTTCTCGAGAAGAGTTCCGAGACTTGTGTGGAGCAGCAAGGCAAGTCACACAGATTCCCCCTTCTCCTTGAGCATATTGTTCCTATGTTTAAAGCTATGTTTTCCTTCAACACTGCATTTATTTTGGAATGTCACTGGGACAGGGAAACCCTCACCTTTGTTTATGGCCCCTTTGATTTGATTACCTAACATTGTACCTATGGGGTAATTTGACTAGCTAACTTTATTTACTGGTTAACTAGAATAACTCTAGGACCTTGCTTAGCTATGCCTAGCAAATGATAGAATAACTTCTAGGTTGTCACAATAATTTCCACACTATTAATCCATCACTTGAAATGATGATCCTTTTACGATGGTGGTCGTACGAGGACAACTTAATGGTCCACTAAAACTTGATTAAAAGGTGGGTTGCGAGCACCAAGGTTATGGTTGATGCTAGCGGTGCTCGTGACAATTAAGGACTGGTTCGCGGACTACTTGTTGCGAAGCAACACCCGTGCTAACCACAAGCTAGCATGGGATAGCAGGAGTTTGAAGTGTGATGAGTTCAATAGGAGGCACCAGGGCATGTTTGTGGCTGGTATAAGTCCACACACGGCAGTGACAATAAGTCCATGCATTTGGGCGTCGAGCTGTCTTGCGGGAAGGTATTTGATCACCCCTACCGGAGACCGGAGGTTCGGTGGGAGGCTCTCCTATTGTGCGAGTTACATGGATGATCCTGTCATAATTCCTTTCCGAGATACCGTGGTGGTATTAAGGGGCACAATGAGGTGCTGTAGAGTTGTGTCTTGTGGGTAAATTGGTACATCTTTGGCCAGAGTAAAACTATTTGAATAGCCATGCCCATGGTTAAGGGCGAGCCTAGCAATGTTTTCTGTGATTAGTCCCACATTATTTAAACTTGATGGTTGAACAGTGGAACATGTGTAGCTCCAGGTTGGAGTGGTTGGGCCTATACCGTTTTGGCGAGCGGTATAGCGTTGATCAATATTGCTATTTAACTAATGCTTTGTTACTCTCTCAAATATTTATTTCATGCTTTTATGCAAATTTGAGCCATATTATGCCATACTTTGTTATCCCGTGCACTTGCATATTTGCTGTGTGGCTTGCGGAGTATGTCATGTACTCACCTTGCAATCAACAATCATCATTCAGAGGAGTACCACAGTGAAGAGGACTATTTGGAGGACTAAGCGGGAGCCTGGTCAAGTGCGTGGAGTGGGAGTCGTCACGCTGCTTATTTATTTATCCTCTGTTAGAACTTTATTATTTTGAGAGGTACCATTCACCTCTGTAATAAATACTTACACTATGTAAACAATTACTTTGATTATCAATTTTGTCATGTGTGCCTCGGTTGATTCCTGGACGAGGATTTACGCACAATAAAACTCTAGAATTTTGGATGGAAATTCTGGGCATGACATATGGCAATGCAGAGCACGTGGATAAGTGCCTCGTACTCGGCGACATTGTGGGAAGGCGGAAAGTGGATCTGGAGGACATACTTGAGTTTTTGCCAGTGGGTGACGTCAACATAATGCCGGCCCCCGTGCCTCCGATTTGTAAAGAACTATCGAAGTACATCGTCCAGTACTCTAGCTTGTTCGTGTTTGTAGTCGTTTGAACTTCTATCCACTCGGCCACAAAGTCGGCTAGAGCTTGAGATTTGATTACTGTCTGTGGTTGAAAAACAATGTCAAATGCCATTAACTCGAGCGCCCATTTAGTGATTCTGCCAGTGGCCTCGCGATTGTGTAGGACGTCCCCAAGTGGATATGATGTGACAACGGTGACTTGGTGCGACTGAAAATAGTGCACCAACTTCCGGACAGTGATGAGTAGGGCATATAATAGCTTCTGGACTTGAGGATATCTCATCTTGGAGTCGGCTATGACCTCGCTGATGAAGTAGACTAGCCGTTGAATTTTCTGAATAGGAACTGGCTCTGATCGCTCGACTACCAGCACTGTTCTGACTACCTGAGTGGTTGCCACCAAGTATAACATTAGTGGTTCCTGGGGCATAGGTGATGCCAACACTGGTGGTGATGTGAGAAATCTTTTAAAGTCTTCGAAGGCTTGCTGGGCTTCGGGTGTCCATTGAAAATTGTCTGCTTTCTTCAGTAGTTTGAAGAAGGGCATGCCCCATTCACCAAGTCGGGAGAAGAATCGGCTGAGTGCCACCATGCACCCTATCAGCTTTTGGACATCCTTCTGGCTAGTTGGGGGTGCCATGTTCATGATAGCGTTAATTTTTTTTGGATTGGCCTCGATGTGATATGATAAAGCCGAGTAGCATTCTGGACGGTACACCGAAAGCACACTTTTCCGAATTCAACTTCATCTTGAATCGTCGAAGGCTTTGGAAAGTTTCTTCCAAGTCGGCGATGAGGTCTTCCCTGGACTTTGTCTTGATCACCACGTCATCAACATACGCCTCCATGTTGCACCCGAGTTGAGTGTGTAAACACCGCTGAATAGCTTGTTGGTATGTTGCTCCAGTGTTTTTCAACCCGAACGACATAGTGATATAGTAGTATGCTCCAAACGGTGTGATGAAAGAAGTTTTTAGGCAGTCCTCCTCATTCAAGCTGATTTGGTGATATCTCGAGTAAGAGTCAAGAAAGCTAAGAAGTTTGCACCCCGCAGTTGAATCCACCACCAAATCTATTCTGGGTAGACCAAATGGATCTTTGGGGCATGCCTTGTTTAAGACAGTGTAGTCGACGCACATATGCCATTTACCATTCTTCTTTGGACTAAGACTGGGTTTACCAGCCAATCCGGGTGGTAGACCTCATTAATGAACCTGGCTGCAAGGAGCTTGGTTATCTTCTTCCAAATATCATCTTTGCGGTCTTGTGCGAAGCGCCATAGCTGTTGTTTAACTGGCTTGGCGTCTAGCCTGACGTTGAGGGAATGCTTGATCACCTCCCTTGGTACACCAGGCATGTCGGAAGGTTTCCAAGCAAATATGTCCCTGTTCGCCTGGAGGAAGGTGATGAGCACATCTTCCTATTTTGGGTTGAGTCCGGTCCCGACTAGAGCAATTTTGGAGGGGTTGGAAGGATCCAAGGGGATCTTCTTGGTTTCAGAATCCGCTGAAATTCTCGACTCGGCTGCTTTTTTGGCCAGAACCTGATCATCCTTGCATGGAGTTGTAGCAGATATGATGGCAACGGGGTGCCCGATCTTCCGTTAGGTAAGGATAACTCTCAATTTTGTGGAGAATTGACACTCACGATCCAGCTTCTGATCACCAAGACCCGAACCCTACAATCGCAGCACCACGACTCCTCTTGTTATCAACCGTGCTTTGCCCAGTTGACCTCGCAACGAAGGCTAATCCCTGCATGCGAATCGAAGAACACAAGCAAGAACAAGGAAGATTGCAACTCAACTTGTAGATGAATGATTATACTCTCGAAGTTGGGGTCTCACAAATCGATAAACGGCGAAACTGTTCAAAGACAGAATAATCTAAGCAAAACCCACCCTAAACGGTGACGGCTACTGAATATATATAAGTTAGGACGTCCTAGGGTCAGGGTTTGCCCTGTGAGGGGCGCACTCCTCATGGATTTAGCCCACGACACAAATACAAAGCCCAAAGGCCCAAACTGACTCGGATAAGAAAAATGATGTAATTTGTTTTGACGATTCTGGACAGCTCAGGAGGAATTTTGGCATGAAACCAAAACCATATGAAAGTAGACTTCATAAGCTTTCCAACAAGTACTTTTAGGCCCTGTAACTTCTTCTGGATCAAAAGTTATGGCTGTTTGAACTTGACGCTGTCTCCCAGCCCGAAATTGAACCGGTCTCGGAAATAGGAGTTTACTTGCACTTGTTGTCTCCACTTTAATATTTGGTTTCTTGAGCTATTGTCCATGGTCTTCTCCCAAGTTCCTAATAACAATAAAATCATCACAAGAATTAAATAGTATGCCATTCGTAGAAATATTTCTATGTAAGCTTAGGAACACATTCACCTGGCAATTAAGTTGACGGGCACGTGCGTGAGTAATTGGTCCTTGGTTCTGTGGCGCATCTTGTTCAACATGAGGAGGTTGTAAGTGTGTATCTAAAGAAGTGATGTCCTCATCAGGATAGTCGAATGCTGTTGTGCCCGATTGCCGCTTCTTGAGATTGAGCCATCTCGAAGCTCTCCTTGTCGCAGGTGAAGGCTTGCTTGACATCGCTGCGAAGGGAAAGAACTCCGGCTAGCCCTGGCATCTTGAGCATCATGTAGGTATAATGTGGCACTGCCATGAACTTGGCTAGTGCCGGCCGTCCAAGTATAGCGTGATATGCGGTCTCGAAGTCGGCAACCTCGAAGCAGATATTTTCAGTGCGGAAATTATTCCGCGTGCCAAAAGTAACTGGTAGAGATATCTGTCTGTCCGAGTGGAGTAGAAGATAGGCTGGGGATTACCTCGTGGAAGGGCGCTGTACTCGGCCGTAGCTCTGAACGAGGAATATTCATCTCGTCCAGCGTCTTGGTGAACAGAATGTTGAGAGCTCTACCTCCATCAATGAGAACCTTCTTCAGTTTGATGCTCCTGATGACCGGGTATAGGACGAGTGGATAGCGTCCTAGATGAGTAACCCGATCAGGATGATCTGCGCAGTCAAACGTGATTGGCATTTCTGACCAGCGCAAGTATTGGAGGGCGTTTACTGCAGAGACCAAGTTGATTCCGTGTGCTGTAAGCTTCTGCTTCCTCTTGGACTCATATGCAGAGGGCCCTCCAAAGATGTGGTTGAGCTTAGCTTGGCGATCTTGGTAATCGCCGACTGTGCCCGAATCTAGCTTGTCTTTATCGGTGCCAAATGTTGAAGCCTGCTTGGAAGCAAACTTCTTAAGCATGAAGCAGTCCTTAGCCATGTGCTTGCCCTTTGGATGAAAGGGGCATGGCCTGTTCATCACTTTTTGGTATTCGTTATTCCTCGGGGTCATGGCCGAGTACGCTCCACGGTAGCCATCACATTATCCGACTTCCGCTTGTGGTTGCCGGATTTGTTCTGTGTTGGCCCGTCATTATCTTTCTTGTCCTTCTGCTGGGGCTCTTTTTTGTCATCGAGAGCCTGAGCGACCATGTCGGTTGAGTCGGCGTACTTGTTCGCCATATCAAAAACAGACTTGACAGAAGCGGGAGGTTTCCAAGTGAACTTGGCAATGAACGGGGCATCTTTGACTCCCAAGCGGAAGGCGGAGATGACAACCTTGTCCTTGATCATTGGGATCGAATTCCGCTTCTCAGAAAACCTCTTAATGAACTCACGAAGAAACTCGTTCTTCCTTTGGTGCAACTGACAGAGATCGTGCTCAGAAGATGGCCTCTCATAAGTTCCCTGGAAGTTGGCGATAAAGCGTTCTCAGAGTTCTCCCTAGGAGTCGATTGACCTCTTTGGGAGTCCTGTTAGCCATGTCCTCACCGAGTCGGCTAGAGCAACTGGGAGGTAGTTAGCCATAGCCTTGTGATCTCCTCCAGCAGCTCAGATTGCCAGAGTGTAGACCGTGAGCCAGGACTTGGGATTGGTCTTCCCGTCGTACTTCTCGATTCCAGTTGGCTTAAAACCTAACGGCCAGTCAACCTATTGCAGCTCTTGGGTGAAGGCCAGTACTCCTTCATCTGCATGAGGACTCTAACTCTGACTATAGCGGTGAAACCGCTCGTGATGGAGGCCAAAGCGCTCATTCTCATCTTCCAGTCACCGCTGCTCATCTTCCTCGTGTTTGCGGCGCCATGTGTTGATGTCTTGCCGAAGATCACGTCGTAGTCGGACTCAGAGATCTTGGTTGTCCCAACAGTCATTTTGATGTCAATGCTGCCAGTCGTTGTTGGGGTTGCCGAGTGACATCTAGCATGACTCCATGTGTGGCTGGCTGGAGCCGTCCGCTTGGCGTCGTGTTGAGGCGGATGAGACCGCTATTGGAGAAGCCGACCGGTTGGTCGGTATGATGGTATCGCCCGACTGTTGGTGCTGCTGATATGCAGCAGTGGTGATCATGGCTTTTATCCTTACTATAGTCGGGGTGGCCTAGTGATCAGGCCCTAACTGGAGCGTGTCCAGTAGAGTTGTAGCAGCTACGATGTTTTGCTGAGGCATTATGAAGACGTCGTGGTCGTCGACTCGGGTTTGGAGGATTTGTTGTTGAACAGTCCGCCCGGCACTGCATAGATCGTCATTGCGGGCATTGTGTTTGGCGTGCAGGCGTCTTGTTTCTTCCTCCTGTTGTTCTCACAGTCGGCGGGTCTCCTCTTGCTGCTCACGTAGTCGGCGTGTCTCCTGAGTGGGAGTAGAGCCTTTGGATGCCATGAAGACTTCATGTGGTGGAGAGAAGCTTGCCGAACTACTGTCCGACTTAGATTCGGAATCAGAGTAGTTGATGGGGGTGATTACAACTCCAACCTCCCTAGATCCAATCTCGACCAGCTCTGGGCTGTATCCGAGTCGAACTCCAGGGGATCGGGTCTACCGCATCAAATGCTGATTGAAGTTATCTGTGGTGTTGCCGAGTCCAAATGGGAGATTGACGATCTCCTCCTTTCTTAGCCTGATCTCGGCTGCCTCAAGTCCGAGTCCGAGTCGAACACCGAAAGAAAGAGTTGTCCCTAGACTCGGGCATGTTGAAGATTGCCGCAGCAAGTCGACGAGGGTTACTGCAGCGTTACGTGGGACGACTGGCGCGGAGTCGGCTTGGTCCCTGGCCGATCGGATCGGGTCCAAGTCAGATAGGGTGAGGTTGCCGAATTTGTCGGCGATGAAGTCGAGGCTGCTGAAGGTGATTGTTTCCCTGGGGAAGAACTTGATGCCATCGACTCTGGTGGTTAGATCCATCAGGCTTGTTGAAGATGATCTCGCCGATGCCCCTACCTGGCACGCTAACTGTCGATGTTTTGTATCAGCAATAATAATACGGGGCTACTTGTGAGACCTAAACTTGATGAATTATAAATGAACACGAAACAATTTATACTGGTTCAAGCCCTCGAGATGAGGTAATATTCTACATCCAGTTGTGGTGTATTGCCTTTGAGGTTTCTCTGGTGAGATTTTCATATGCCCTCAGGGGGCGCCCTGCCTCCCCTTATATACCAGGGGACAAGATTATAGAGTAGGAATCCCAGTCGGACTCCTACCAAGGGATTTCCTTCTAGGAATACAACGTGCCCGACTAGGACTATATACTTTCCTTGTCGTACAAGGTTATGTATGCCAAGTCCTATTGTATCCCTAATTACAAGGTTAGGCCCACCCTCTGTCCGAGTGGCCCATATGCTTCTCATGAGGTACCTGGGTCCCATGGCCTCCACACTCATGCGTAGCTCTATTGTGGACATATAGCTCTACAACATAAGCCCTAATTGAAGAACTTCACTCAACAGTAAAAATCTGATAGTCTGGTGGTTGAGGGTAACCTAGGTGTTGAAGCATGAGCCATAAGGTATGTGGAAGTGTCCCCTCTCCAAAACCCCCTGAAAAACAAAGTGGTTGCCAAGTGGAGGACATCTACAAAAGTTGATACAATAATCCGTTAGAAATTTTTAAGTAAACTTTCCAAAGGAACATGCCATTGGCCCAAATTCTACATTCACCTTCATTTAAATTTCATCCAATACAGCATAAAAGAATGATAAAGTAATGAAAAAGGTATACTTAGGCCTCCTACACCGTGTACAATAATTCCCCCATATGATTTTCAAATTTTAAACCTAATCAAAAGTCCTTTAGGAACAAATAGATTAATTAGTGGTGCTGTAAAAACCTGACCCTATAACTTTGTTCAATTTTTATCTCCTCACCTACAGGACCAAAAATTCCAGAAAAATTCAGGTCGCATTCTGACTTAGTTAGTAAACTTCTGTCAAAATTTCAGAATTTTAGCACATACGGTTCGGCCTACACAAAATTATCAAGCCTGCTGTTTACAGATTTCAGAACATACATACTTAGTAAAATGGTTATTTTCAGGACAGATTTTTTTTCCAGAATTTTCTTAAATCCACAATCAAATTTTTGTCAAAATTTTAGTTAGATTCAGGGGATACACAAGTTAGGGGAAAAGGACCTCTAAACAAGCAATCTAATGGCTATAATACACAATTCCCTTCCTACCCCAATCTTCTATCCCTTCTAGGTTCCTTTGTTAAAATTTTGAAATGTTGAGATAGATAGAAATTTTAACTCCACACTAGTCCTACCTTGAGATACCTCACATCAATATATGTGCTTATCCAAAACTCGTAGCTTACCAGTGGTCAAACCCATAGAGAGAGGGTAAGATTTAAATCAAAATAATAAACATAGAAAAAAACTTCTCCTAAGGAAGGATAAGTCATGTAAGAAAACATAATTTTTAATTACTTTTTAACTGAGAACTAAATCCTCAAATTATCTTTTCCTATAGTCGATCTTGGCTCTGATACCAAAGCTGTCGGGTACCCCAAATATTACATTATCGTACATTCTTCTGTATGTCACCGTGAAATCTAATAGGTGGGATCCATACACGCATAATAGCCACCTATCCTCACGCGTACATGACCGTATTTAAATGTACACCAATATAATACTTGAAATACTGAGTAGTGAACAGGAGAAATGCTCGACACGGTAACTCACTAGTCACACCTACTGTATGCTCGTCAAACCATGCGATAATGGCGACCAGAACAATACACACAACAAGGACTGATCTACAAGGAGTATACTAAGCGAGAATTTCAAATGTTCACAACCCGTACTGATACAAAACTAGCCCCAGGAAGAACTAGTTCTGTACTTTCATCTTAGCTAAGTCATCACAACCATAGGGTACTTTAAAGATATACAAGTACAGATAAGTAAATTTACAACTAATATAGATACATAGGCCGACAGGCCAAATTATTCAAGGTTGTGCAGAAGCTTGTCTACCCAAAAAAAACCCACAAGCATACCGACTAGGGTAACCCCTAGTAAGAACCATCCTGGAAATCTTCGTCACCCGTAGGATAGCACTCATCACTAGGCATTTCGTCATCTGCAAAAGAGTCTAAATATAGCAATAGCAAGATCAAGTGTTAGTACATTATCTAATAATGTACTGGAAAGGCAATAACTAACATACTACATGCAAGGATATAACAAGGAGAGTTTGTGGTGTAGCTAAGTTTTGCATAAGGCAAGTTTTATTTTGGCAACAGTTTTCAATAGCATTTATAAAATAAAAATTTTATCACATTTCATTCTATGAAGTCATGGCATAAGCATTTACATATACATATCTATAAAGCTCAAGTTACTATCCACCATGATAGTAGTTCGATAAATATCCATTTGTATTAAATCATTTCAAAGAATAAGTTCGAAAGCATTTTAGAAAGATCAAAACTATACTCCCGGCACTTCACTATGCTGCCCATAACCGTGGGCATGGCTAACCGATTAGTTTCTACTTTGTAGAGTTCATACATCATTACCCACATGATGCATAATAGTAATCATGTAAAAACATGCCACGCGATACCGAAAAGTACCCATTTTACTATCTGCGATGAAGCCAATCCATTGCCTATGATCCAACCTTGCATGAGCACGGTGAGTGAGAATTCTGCACTAAGTTTAGGTCCTTAGTGCCGTCAGGACGATTGGCCTATCGAACCCAACGTTGTGGCGAAGCAACCCATGAGGCACTACACCGTTGTATCGGATACACTTTGACACTCATGTCGCTAGGTGAACAACCATTCCTTTACGTTAAACATGAGTAGTAACTATAAACTATCAAGCAAGACTAGCTCATACTACAACTGTCTCCCAATGCAAGGTTAAATCATAAAGAACTTCTCAACTAAGGTTATCCCATACTAACACATGTGGATGTACTGTATACACAGATGGTGTCAAAGAGTTCAGTCCTTAATCAACCTAGGCGAACACTCCCCCTATCGGTACACAACTATCACATATGTATAGCACTTGTTGCCCGAGTTTGAAAACCAAGTTTTCATCATTTTAGTTCACAATTAATTTGGAAATATACTTCTGATTGAAAACTATAAATCACCAAAACTCATGTTTAAAAAGTTGCCATAACATCCTATATAAATATCTAGGCATGGCTAACCATATTTCACCTTTAAACTTATACATTTAATCCATATGAGTACCGTGGAAGTACTTCAACCCACCCATTCTATGGTTACAATGGAGAAAAAGAATCAACAAAGGGTGTGGAGGCCATGGGCCCTGGGTGCCTCATGAGAAACATTTGGGCTACTCGGACAAAAGATGGGCCTAACCTTGTAATTTGGGATACAATAGAACTTAGCATACATTACCTTGCATGACAAGGAAAGGATATAGTTCTAGTCGGGTACGTTGTATTCCTAGAGGGAAATCCCTTGGTCGGAGTTCGACTGGGATTTCTACTCTGTAACCCTGTCCCCCGGTATATAAGGGGAGGCAGGGTGCCCCCTGAGGGCAGAGAATCACCAGATATCGAAATCTCACCAGAGAAACCTCAAAGGCAATACACCATAACTGGACGTAGGGTATTACCTCATCTCGAGGGCCTGAACCAGTATAAATTGTTCATGTTACTTTGTAGTCCATCAAGTTTAGGTCTTATGAGTAGCCATATTTTATTATTGCCGATATAAAATATCGACAAAGGGCTATGCAATATTAGGTTACTCTACCATTTTTAAACCTTTAAATATTAATAATTCAATTAAGCATGCAATTTATAAATCAACACATTTTACCCCAAAAATCATAGGTTACAAGATGATCAAAGGAGGTGGGGAAAAACACTTGCCTTACTGAACCTCTTCTTCCTGGTAAAGATTGGAATCAACCTCCTCATCGTCTACGGGATTTTCCTCTAGAAATAATTTGACGATATCGAATAAACACCAAATTGTGCAAAAATGTAATTATTCATTAAAATGCATGAATTTTTTCTGCAAAGGTTAGGTTCTGTGTTGAAATGAATTTTATTGGAAAATTATTCATTATATCCTACTGCATGCAGGGGTTACTATTTTATTGAGTTTCTTGCTTATTTTATATGCTTTATTAAGGTATTTCATTTTTAAGGATTTTTAGATGGAAATTTTTGTTAATTTACACCTTACAGAATGAAAGAGGATAATTTTATGAATTTATCAAAATTTGATTCACTAAATTTGGAGCTTGTATGAATTTTTGAAGTAAAAACCTATTTTTCAGTTTAACAGAAAAGTCTAAAGCTTATTTTTCATTTTTTCCCCAGATTTTATTTTCCTTGGGCCTACATGTCAATTAGTAGAAACTTACAAAGAGGTCCTCCAGTTTCTCAGGATTAAATCCCGGGTCCCTATCACATGCTAAAAACAAATTTCATTAAGAGTCCTTAGATTTTCGAGGTTATTACATCTTAGTCTGGCCCTACATGTAAGTGTTTAGACATTTTGCAAGTTCAGCCCTAGAGTTAATTGAATTCTAGAAACAAAGCCCCTAATCTAAGCCTGTACAGGTAGAGAGCCATGGCAGCCCCCTTCTTGGCCTCACCGGCGGGGAACGGTTGGAAATCCCACAAGGCGGCCAAAATAGAAAATATAAGTGACCTCGGGGCAGACCTATAGGTACTAATTTCACGGCTGGAGGTGGTCGGATTTGGATGCTGCAGCAGAATGAGCGGCGGCCGGTTTCACGCTACATGTGCCTGCAGGGTTTTTAGCTCCGAATCGGTTAAAGGAGTGCATGAAAGTGCATCTACTAAGCATATAGAAGCTCACCCTGCAGTTAGCGAAGCCCGGCGAGGTCGGTATGACGGCGGTAGTGCAGGAACGGTTCGGTGGCGTGTCGATGCTCTGGAAAGACGGTTACGGCACGATCTGCCAAGGAAGCACACAATCCAGACCATGCATGGGATTAATAGCCTCCTAGATATGACGCAGGCGCAAGCAATTGACCTAGAACTCACCGGAGAGAGGAGGAACGGCAATGTCTACTAGTGGCCAGAGTTGAGGAAGAAGGTCTGTGTGGGCACCCCGGAAGTGCATTATGGAGAGTAATTACTATGACAACGCGAAATATCTAGATGGATGGGATCTCGAATGAAAAACCAATTAAGTGCAATAACCATCCATCCTCATCGCAGCCTTGCCATAATATTTACCTGTTCATAATACAAATCCAAAAATACCGAGAAGTATACAAAAGAGATAATCATAAGGATAGCTTGCCAGTCCTCCCCGTCATACGCCCGTCAAACCACTCGATGGTGGCAACCAAACACGATACGTACCCCAGAGGACTAGAACCACAATAGCTATCCCCCAACCATCTCAGTTCTACACAACTCATACTCATGTTCAGCTAGTCCCCAGGAAAGCGACTAGCCTCACACTTTCATCGCAAGCAATCGATAAACATCACAAGTACTCTAAATATGGATAAACGAGCAGCAGGGTTATAAATATTACATAGAGGGTTTACACACCCTGATACATCATAGAGTAGCGCAAAAGATAGCAGCAGAATATAAACATAAAGGATAAGACCAGTGGTGCCATACCCATCCCACAAGGCAACCGACTGGGGCAGAACTTAACTTCAACTACACATTATCCTCACCACCCTCGACAGGATAATAGTAGATCACATCAGTATCGTCGTTGTCCTCACCTGAAAGATGCAGCGTGAGTACGACAAGTACTCAGAAGGCTTATACGATAATAATAATACAAAGGAGAGATGCTAGCCTCTACATCAAGGAGTTTGGCTATATCAATCTGATTTTGCATAAAGCTGATTTTATTGAGCAAGTAATACATTTAAAACATAAGCAATTGTGAAAATAGCTCAATCTGAAAATTTAGGACAGCAAGCTTATAGTTCTGAAATAGAAGTAAAAATGAGCACAAACCATGCTCTAATCATCATCCATGGGCCACCATTGCCCAAACAAATATGCTACACAAGCATATCATTATCCATGACTAAAACCAAGTCATATTTATCATCAAAACCTTTTATATAAACCCATCCATTCATGACTATCCTAAGTCATGATATAACAACATAATGCCATAACCACATATCCCAAGTTTGATGCTAACATGAGTAACTAACACATCAAGCGGTCGTCCTGTGACCGTGGACACGGCTATTCGAATAGTTCTTACTCTAATCAGAGGTGTACATCTTTACCCACACGATGTGATAGAAGCCAAAACGGCTACACTCTAGTTTGATCCGTACCCGTCGGTACCCACACTCTACACATTGAGTGCGGACTAGAGGTCACAACAAAACCTTTCCCACGCTTAGCCCCAACCACCTAAACCACGTCTGGGCCCCCAACGACTTAGTCCCACACACAGGGTGACTAAGGCGGGCTCACCGTCGTGGGAGGCACGTCCGTCCCTAACCAGGCGCGCTCGAGGTCCTCCAAAGGAATACCCTTCCTCACGACTGACGAACGGGCGTAGATGGCCACAGCCTCCCGTGCTACTTAGTTAAGCCGTCCCATGCCCGGCATGTGGAAGTACGTAGGGTGCTTGATTAGACGTCAACATGTTCGGTCCTTAACGACCCAGACGGAGCTACATGCATCGGGGAAACACCATCCCGTCATCGCCCTATCATCCGTCCAAGCCAAACATATTCTCAATTAATAATCAAAATTTATTCTTTGTAGATTTTAACCTATCCATTCGCATTAACTAGTTTTGAACCGATAGCTCCATCTATCGGATTTTTCTAAGTCTAGAAATAAGCATGGCTAAGCATTCGATAAAATAAAAGTATCCCAAAGTCCTTAACCAGGGGTGACAAGGTAGAAGTATGGTATCAACAATCAAGGAAAGGAAATGCATACAATTGGGTAATATTGACTTTACCCGTTTTCCCATTTAAAAAGACCGAAACATGCATATAGATATTTCCTTCGCAAACAAATATATTTATGGAAAATATAGGTTCAATATGCTTAAATGCTTGCATATATGCTTGCTCTAGATTCTTGCCTTGCTGCAGAGAAGGTTCACACTCAATCTCTAGATTAGTTTCCTCGTACTCCGAAACCTCCGAATCTATCGATAAAAAGCGAATATGCAAATAAGACGCAATTAAATATGTCTATGCAAAAATGATCAATAAATGATGAGATAAATACAGTAGGTAGGGCATGTCCTAACAAGATTTTAGGAGGAAGAACCAAGTCATTTGCATCTCTGGATTGGGAGATACAAAAATAACAAGATAGGAAGGCTGAAAAAGGCAGTTTTGTAATTATTTATATTGTAACCTTAAGTTATTATATTTAACTGACATTTTCTATTAAGATTTCAAGAAGGCAAGTATTTCTATATAAAAGAGCATAACCTACTGGTTCCAACAAAATTGGTTTCACTCAAAAAGGAATTAAAATGAATTACTTATGGATTTTCAAAGTTTGGCTATTTTTCTGTTAGAAAAATATTTCAGCTTAACCTTTTTCTAAATCTTTCTTCTTTTCTTATTTCTCTTCCAGGTGGGGCCTGCTCGTCAGAGAGACAGAGCAGAGCAGGCGCAGATGGACTGGGGCGGCGAGATAATGGAACGGACCGTCCGGTCCAGGAGAGGATGGTCCGGCGAGGCAAAGAGCAGAGCTGGCGACAACGGATCGGACCGTCCGAACACGGAGAGGATGGTCCGTGGGGTGAAACAGAGGACTGAGCTGGCGAGCTTCTCGGCGGTGGCGACGGCGAACGGCGGCGTTTTAGACGGCGCAACCAAAAGAGGAAGTGAAGAGAAGTCTCGGGCGAAGCTGTAGGTGGTCTTCTCATTGCCGGCGGTGGCCGGAACAGTGCTACTGGTGAGTAAAGGCGGCGATGCCATTCGGGTCAGTGATGCAGAAGAGGCCACAGGCTCGGGCTGGCGAAACTGATGCATGTAGGCAAACAGCTAGAAACCTTCGAAAAAGAAGCTCGAAGGACTACGCTAAGACTCCTAGGAAGCTTATCGTGGCTCTAGACAAGGCAGATGGGATCCCACGAGCTCTGGCGGCTACAGGCGGCGGCAACGGCGATGGCCAAGCTTTGGCTTCACCGTGGTTGGCTCGATTCGCTGCATGCGCGGTGGAAACAACACATGCAGGCGGTTAAGAAGGTCACGAGGATGCTATCACTGCAAGGGATCGATGGATGACTCACCGGGTGAACGGGAATCGACGGTGGAGGCGCTCGGTCGGAGTTGGAGAAGACGACATGGATCTCCCTCCTTGGTTAACCGATCTAGGTAGTTCTTGGGGCATTTTAAAGTTGGAAGGGAGGCGGCACTGGTGGCGCAGCTGCTCCGCCAGGGAAGCTACGAGGTGGCCGGAACGCCGGTGCGATGGCCACGGCTGCACGCGGCCGCGCACTGGATGGGCTCCCGAGTGCCGATGGCGAGGCGGCGTTCCTGGCGATTGATGGATGGCTGAGCGTCGGTGATGCCTTCTTCTCCACGGCCGGCAGCACGGACAGCAGCAGCTTCAGCAGCAGCACATGGCAGCAGCAGCAGCAGCTCGGCAGCAAGAAGAAGGAGAAGAGGGCTGAAGGAGCTCTCTCTCTCTCTGCTTGGTTTCTTGGCTCTGGGATGGAGTGGAGCAGCAGACGACACAGGTGGGAGAGGCAGAGGTGAGCTGTAGGAGAAAGACACGCAGACATGGATCATACACGCGTTGTTTGCCCTTTTGAGGCCGATCTGGAGCGCTCCCTCCTCATGGCCAAACTGGACAAGGTGCTGGGCGAGCTAGGGTCACTGCCAGGTGGGTCCAGGGCGTGGTCTGTGGGAACATCAGGGAGATGGTAAACTCTCACGTACAGAACGGTTTCAGTGTTTTCCAGGGTTTTACAGATTTATTTTCCCCCCTTCAATTTAAAAATCAAATTGACCAAGCAAAATTGGTGTTAAAAATGTGGTGATTTTTGTGTAGCTAGTCCAGAATACCTAGGTTCCATTTTCGAAAGTTTCACACAAAAATTGGAAATGGTTTGCTCACAGAAATTCAACAAAAAGGACCCAGGCTGAAACTTGTTTGAATTTTTAAGGGGTCTAAACTAATGAAATAAATTCTGGAAAAATTATATTAATTCATGATAAATAAACTAATATTTGAATAAAATATCTCCCATATACACTTCTGTTCGATTTGATGCACTTTTTAGTAGTGTTTTGTTTTTGCCGATTTAGGATTCAATTATTGAGGGTTTAAAAGTTGCAAACTTAATCCTGCAAGAAGTGACAATGCAAAAATTTAAGTTGTGCACTCGAATGACGGAAGGGCATAACACTAATTACCTGAAATTAAAACTAGGGCCGTGACAGTCTGGGTCTGGCATCCCCAGGGTTCTCAGCTCGTGGGGCTTGGTGTACCAGGTTGTTTTGTCCCGGCGACGACATTGGTGAAAGGACTTGGCCAGATTCCAACCGAGCGATGAGAACAGGATCGATGCAGTGGCGGAACTCCGGCACAGCCGAGAGCACGACGCACGGCGTCACCAGGTGTTCGACTTGCACCACCAAGGAGAAAAAGGGTACGGGAGAGTTAGGCACGGGGAGTAGATGATGTTCCAAGGGTTGGTTTGCGGCGAAGCTCACGAGGGATGTGCGGCGACAGTGGTAAACCTCATCAGTGCTAGAGAAGAAGTGTTCACCGATGGAGCTCTTGTGGCTGTTTTTGCGTGAGTCTCTGTGGAATGCAACGAGGACGAGCGAGAGTGAAGGATGGGTGAGCGGTGCGGTGAAACATGGAGGTCATCGGCGGTGCTCAGCATGGTGTCGTTCAGAGGCGTCGACGCGTGCTGGGGCGCGTGTTGTGCTCCCCCACGGTGGTGGCTGAGTATGCTGTTGCTTGGTGGCTTACAGGTGGACCCCACAGACCCCCTGGGCCCCACTTGTCAGTGAAAGAAAGGAGAATATCACGTGAGAGGCTAAGTCTAGAACTGTGCCGATGAGCTGTTTTTCACAGAGGTTTAACCCTATCTCTCAACCGATTTTAGGTATGGGAAAATTTATGTAAGCAGGTGGTTATATAGGCTACAGACATACCAAAAATCTAAGCCTGGAGACTTATGGATTTAATCTGGTGAAAATGTGAAATGGTCTCGGCAGCAACAAAATATGCAGTTACCAGATTTTCCAGTGACTTTGCACTTAACATTTTATGTAAAAATCTAGTGAGTTTGATTTTCCAGTGACATGTTGAACCATCGAACAGAAATTAAAAGGTTGATCAGTTAAAATGAAATTCTACCAAAAATGTGAAATTTCCAGCAGATTAGAACTAGTTTCCAAATTTATGCTGTTTTTAGGAATTTTAAATGGGGCACCAATTCAAATGATAAAATTATGAAATTTTTACAGCGGGTTCCAGGTATTGTCTAGTTTATATGAAATTTTTCCCAGGAATTTATTCATCAAATACTTTGGTTTATCCATCCATATATACACCTACCCCTATTATGCATTTCAAAGAAAATCTAAAAACACCAAAATTTAAAGATGCACTCCAAGTATAAAATTTTATTTCTCCTAACCATTGCTCACAAGGTTTTCTTTTAAATTACCAAAAGTTGGTATGTT
Source organism: Oryza meyeriana var. granulata (assembly GCA_003991445.1). Classification (NCBI taxonomy): domain Eukaryota; kingdom Viridiplantae; phylum Streptophyta; class Magnoliopsida; order Poales; family Poaceae; genus Oryza; species Oryza meyeriana. Next base: position 17,472 of record RYFJ01001184.1, on the reverse strand, counting down.
ACACATCATTAATCACGTATTAAATAGCGACAAAATTTAAGCAAACATGGCTACATATGTGGATAGCACGGTAGAATACGCCGAGTCATCCAGGGTCGCCGGCAACAAGAAGGACCTCGCTTGTCGAGTCGACACGCGGTCCTTCTTGTGCCGGTGTGCCTGTAGAACTCGAAAAATATGCACTCCTCACGTGGTGAAGTTGTATTTGAGTCGTAGGCCAAGTTTGCAAAAGTTTTGTACTATTCAATATCCAAACGACCATAATCTTCATAGAGCAAAAATAAAAATATCGACACGACAGATGATCTTCATATAGCATATGCAAAATATGTTGAATAAAAAGTATGCATCTATATTTGAAATGGAACAATATTTCTATATATATGGAAATTGCTCTCAGATGTGATGACGTTAGGATAGATGTTATCTTGTACATCCACCTCACATAGTCGTCATTAATCACATATTAAATAGTAACAAAATTTAAGCAAACTTGGCTACATTTGTGGATGGCACGGTAGAATACGCCGAGTCGTGCAGGGGTGGCAGCGACAAGAAAGACCTCGCTTGTCGAGTCGACACCCAGTCTTTCGGTCATTGATGCGCCGGCAGAACTCGGAAAAAATGCACTTCTCACGTTGTGAAGTTGTATTTGAACCGTAGGCCAAGTTTACAAAAGTTTTGTACTATTCAATATCCAAATGACCATAATCTTCATAGAGCAATGAGAAGTTTTAAATTAAAATACAAACTAATATAAATATAATTTCATATATATGAATAATCATAATAGCCATACAAATTTATAACATTTATAAGTGTCCATACAAATTTAAAACATTTTATAATGTCCATAAAAATTTAAAACATTTCATATTGTCCATACAAATTTAAAACATTTTTAAATGTCCATACAAATTTAAAATATTTTTAAATGTCCATACAAATTTAAAACATTTCATTATATCCATACAAATTTAAAACATTTCCCATTTCATTTCATCAAGCTATATGCAGCATTATCCAACCAAATTTAAAAAATTCATTTAACCTTTTTTATTTTAGGGCGGCGCCGGGATCGGCCTAAGCTCGAGGAGGTGGCGGCGGGGTCGGTCGCAGCCAGTGGAGGGGCCGGCAGGGTCGGGCGGGGTCGGGAAGGCAGCAGCGTGGTCGGCCACAGCTCATGGAGGGGCCGGCACGGTCGGGGAGGCTCTGGGAGGTGGCGGCGTGGTCGGCCACAGCTCGTGGAGGGGCGGGGACGGTGGCTCGTTGAGGCGGCGGTGGCGACGGCGGTGGCTCGGAACTGAGAGGCGGCGTCACGGACAAGTGGTGGTGGCGGCAGCTCGGGGAGGGGCGGTGGTGGTGCAGCGAGGGGAGGGGCCGTCGGCTCGGGGGAGGGGCCGGCGGCAGCTCGGGTTGGGGCCGGCGGTGGTGGGGTTGGCAGACCTCAGGGAGGCGGTGCCGGAGCTCAGAGAGGAGGTGGCGGCGGTGGCCGTGGCTCGGGGAGGCAGTGCCGGGGTCAGAGACGGCGAGCCAAGTGCGGCGGAGAGATGACGGCGGCACGGGACCAAGTAGTAGCCTGGCGGCGTAGCTAGGTTTTCGGGGGCGTGCAAAGGGACATAGAAAATTTTTGACTCCCGCGCGTCCCTTTATAGGAGGGAGCATTATAGCAGGCAGCGGCTTAGAGGCCCACATGTGAAAAGGATCTTTGCATACGGGTGACTAAGCGGCCCGCCTGTGAAAAGGATCTTCGCATATGGGCCGCTAAGTCGCCCGCCTCCGATAGCATTAGCGCCTGTATGCGACCATGATCTTTGCATACGGGCAGCTATGCCACCCGCCTCAAACAAGAAGTGGGACCTACCTGTCAGCAACACAGATTAAATGTATTACAATTGTGAAGTGGTACTGTTTAAAATAGATATACCGGGCAGTGGGGCCCACCTGTCAGCAACTTGATAATGTCCATAATAATTATAAATATTTGGGTGTAGCGTTTAAAATGTATATACCAATAATAAATAATTAATAGATTAATTATTTAATCAACTAATTTTTACGATTGTAAAGTAGTAGCGTTTGAATGTATACAAAAATTTAAAATATTTAATTGAGTAATTAGAATTTTTTACAACACCATAAATATTTGAAATTTTTATAAAAATAATAAATAATTAATCAAGTAATTATTTAATCAACTAATTTTTAGATTGTGAAGGAGTAGCGTTTAAAATGTATATAAAAGTTTAAAATATTAAATCGAGTAATTAGGATTTTTTACAATGCCATAAATATTTAAAATGTATATAAAAATGATAAATAATTAATCGAGTAATATTATGCATTCACACAATTCAGTTGTTACATGGCAACAACATTATGCATTCACACGAGTAAATTTAAAATATTCATGACTCCTCATTAATATGAATCAAATATTATGCATTCATATATAGAGCGTAAACCCTAATTACATGGCAACACATGATTCGGTTGTTACACATGGGACCGAACATAAGCATTTCACGAATTTTCCAACGCCATCACTGCGCATGTACGGCTTCATGGTTTCTTCATTAAAGGTCTCTTCGATGCTCTTGCTTTTATTTGGAAAGTTGGTAAACAACAGCATCGCATCATACTGATTGTAGTCTTTGGCATATTCGGCGCCATCGACACCAATGATTCTTTGCTTACCCGATAGAGCTATGGATTTTTTCTTGTACGTAGGGTCAGTAACATAGAAAACCTGTGTGACACGCTCAGCCAATACCCATGGGTCGTCCTTGTGGCCTACATTGACGAGGTCAACAATTGTTAGCCCGAAATTGTCCATGAACACTCCAGTTGGGTGTTTCACCCATTGGCATCGAAACAGGGGTATCTAAATGTTCAATCCGTAGTCCAGTTCCCATATTTCATCTATGAACCTGTAGTAGGTGGTTTTCTGTCCGTAGTTATCTATTGCATCCACTCGAACCCCACTATTTTGTGCCATCCCCTTCTTATCCTTTGACTTCGTATAAAATGTGTACCCGTTAATCTCGTAAGCCTGCCATTTGAGGGCCCACAGGACAACCTTTTCAGTGTTTTTTCTTCAAGGGAGTCATCTTCTGGTAGGTTCTAGTCCTTGAACCATGCGGTGAATCAACGCTTGTGCTCTTTCATTATCCAATCTTCCGATCGTCCAATATTACTAGCTCTAATTTGGTTTAAGTGTTGTTTGATGTAGGGCTCAACTATCACAAGTTGTTGTAGGATGATGTAGTGTGCTGCTCGCACAGTAATGAACTCATTGTCATGAAACTTTTTCTTGCCAATGGTCCCCCTTTCGGACAATCTTCACATATGATGGGACACAGGTAAACCAATGGGGTTGGCCTCTTCTACATAATCTATGCCACACTTGACGACTTCTTCAGTGGTATATCCCTCTACCATCGACCCTTCTGGATGAGCATGGTTTCGGACGTAGCCCTTCAGAATAGACATGAACCGTTCGTATGTCCACATTTGATGTAAGTACAAAGGACGTAGCTTGAGTATCTGAGGAACGATGTGAACCATTAGATGAACCATCATATCGAAGAATGATGGAGGGAATCACATCTCGAGCTGGCACAGAGTCTCTATCAGAAATGTTTGAAGATGTCTCGGTTCTTTAGGATCCAAAATTTTTTGTGAAATCACATTAAAGAAGTAGCAGATCTTCGTGATCACAACCGTTATAGTAGTTGGTTTAATTGCCCTTATTGCAATAGGGAGAAACACGGTTAGCATGACATGGCAGTCATGCGAGTTATAGCCAGAGAGAGACAAGTCCTTCATCGAGACTACTTTTCAGATGTTCGATGAAAACCTAGTAGGCACTCTCAAATTATGTAAAGACTTGCACACCCCCTCTTCTACTCGGCTGTTAGGGTGTAGCTTGCTGGCGGAAGGTATATTTCCCATTTTCCTGTGGCTGCAAGTGAATCTCTTTCCTGATCTTCAAATTTACCAAGTTGTTATGAGAGCGTATACCATCCTTAGTCTTACTCGGAATGTCTAACAAAGTACTGATAATGCTGTCGAAGACATTTTTCTCGAGGTGCATGACATCGATGGAATGACTAATCTCTAGGTCTTTCCAGTAGGGTAAGTACTTAAATAAAATGAAGTGCTTCTTGAATGGAACGGCTGGCTCGTCTTTATCTTCCCCATGTTTCTTCCATTTTGTTGCCTTCTTCTTTTTCTTCCCCTGAAACAACCTTCAGATTGTTGGTCATATCAAATACCCATTTGCCATTGTGAACTTCAGGTGTAGATCCATTCTCTACTATCTTGTCAAATAGTCTTCCTTTTGTTTGACACCTGTGCCTGCTGGGTAGGAACCGCCGATGCCTCATGTACACCAATTTGTTAGATGATGATAGATAGATAGATGCAGTGTTATCCACGTAGGTTACGCAACCCGTGTTCCCTTTGATCTATCCCGAGATGGAAAAATTTGCCGGGTAGTCGTTGATGGTGACAAAGATAATGGCTCTGCAAGTGAAGTACTCCCATAGGCATTTATCCCACACCTTGATACTCCCATCCCATAGATCCGCCATATCCTTTAGCAAAGGTTCAAGAAAGACACCTATTTCTATCCCAGGTTGTTTCGGGCCTTGTATAAGGACTGACAATAAGATATACTTTCGCTTCTGACATAGCCAAGCTGGAAGGTTATACATGGTTAGTAGTATTGGCCAAGTACTGTACGAGTTGCTCAAGTCACCAAAAGGGTTCATTCCATCGGTACTCAGCACAAATATGATATTCCTTGGATCCGAGGCTAAATCTGGATGTATTGCGTCAAAGTTTTTCCACTGGCAAGCATCGGCAGGGTGGCGGAGCTTCCCATCATTCTTGTGATTCTCGTGATGCCATCTCATAAGTTCAGCGTCCCTAGGGTTGGAGTACAAATGCTTCACACGATGTTTCACTGGCAGGTACCACATCACCAGGGCAGGAATTTTCTTCTTGTTGTTCGGAGATGAATTATCTTCTTGCCTATCAAAATCATGTGACTCATTACCCGATTTGTACTGACTGGACCCTCATGTCGGGCAACACTCCAAGTCTGCATGCTCTTTGTGATATAGGATACAATGGTTCGTGCATGCATGAAACTTTTGCACACCTAGTGATAACGGACATATGAGTTTCTTCGCTTGATATGTGTTGGCCAGTAGGAAGTTAGGCTTCGGTAGAATCTTACTTTGGAGGGACAATAAATCATTGAAACTACTATCCGACCATCTGTTGCACGCCTTCAACCTTAGTAGTTCAAGCACTGAACGTAAGACTATCATCTCCTTAGAACAACCCTTCGATTCTTCCAACAATAGATCTTTGCAGCCTTCTGTAAAGACTTAAAATTATCTAACCCTTTTGTAGAACCCGTCAATACTTCCGGTTCGGTGTGGCGTAGCATCTCCTCCAGATCAAAATCAGCGTTGTCATTGAAGTCGTTCATCATTTCGTCGTCCGACATATCTACTGTGAAATTATCGCCATCCCCTCTTTCTTCGTGATTACCATCCCCTTGGAGGTTGACATCTTCGCCGTGAAGGGACCAAACCATATAATCCGCAACAAATCCACACTTCACTAGGTGTGACTTGATTACATCTGGAATAATCCACACTTTCTGATTCTTGCAATCGACACACAGACAATGTATTTCCTTTCTACCCACTGTCGAAGCATCTGCCTTCGCCACTTCAATAAATTTCAAAACCTCCTTCATGTACGACTGCTGAAATCTTGGCGTATTGTACATCCATGTCCTATCCATCTGAGAATTTAAACAAATTTAAATAATATCAAACATTGAAACGTTAATATCCAATTTTAAAATAAATATCTAAAAACAGTAAAAAAACAACCTATTCAATATTGAGGAAAAAAATGATAGAAAAAAACACCTATTCCCTTGGAAAAAAATCCCCACTCTCTTTCTCTCTCCAAATAGATCTAGGAGTTCACATGCACATTCAAATCTCCTCATTTTGCATTGAAAGGAACTAAAATCATTTACATATGGATTAAGGCATACCATTGCACTAATACTACATAGATACTTTGATTCAAATTCACAGTAAAACAAAAATAAAAATTGTTACATCTAGGTCAAAAAAACCACCATTTTCAAGTCAAATTCACACTATCCAAACCCTAAAATCAAAGGAAAACTTCATAAATATAGTACGAAAACATGATTCTAACCTTTGGTAGGCGAATCCCCCAAGAAATCCGAGTTCAAAATGTTCCCCCAATCTTTTGGCAAGTTTTGGAGAGAGAAATATCGGGTTGGGGAAGAAGGGGTTAGGCTGGGGCCCACCTGTGATAATCGATTATTCGCAGGTGGGCGGCTAAGTGGCCCGCTTGCGATAATAGATACATTATCGTAGGCGGGTGTCTTAGTGGCCCACATGCGATAATCGATCTCTGAAGACGGGCCGTTGCAAGCCCCCCGGATTGGGATTATCACAGGAGGGCCTCATCTTGTCCTGCCTGCGACCTCCAGGGGGGTCCATCTGCGAAAACCAAATCTGTAGTAGTGTTTCTTCTGGCCGATTGTGGTTACCGATGCCAAAGACATAGTTCAGACATGGGAGGGATGCCAATTTTTCACTTGCCAAACTCATTTACTAGCTCAAGAGTTGCAGACAATCCCAATATCTTGGCCCTTTGTAGTTTGGGGTCTTTGACATGGTCAAGCTATTCAAAAAAGCACCAGGAGGTTTCACACATCTGTTTGTCGCGGTGGACAAGTTCACAAATTGGATTGAGGCCAAAACCGTTACTACCATAACTGCGGCCAGGGCAAAAGACTTCATCATGGGCATTCTCTATCGATTCAGAGTCCCCAATCACATAATAACGGACAACGGTACTTAGTTCACCGGCAACATCTTCCAAGACTTCTACGATGAATTCAGCATAAAGATCTGTTATTCTTCCATGGCTCACCCACAGAGTAATGGCTAGGTCGAGCGTGCAAACGGCATGGCCTTACAAGGTATCAAGGCTAGGGTGTTTGACCGACTATGACCATATGCAAGGTGGTGGGTACGAGAACTCCCATCCCTTCTTTGATCACTTTGAACTACAGTCAGTCGGGCAACAGGGCAATCCCCTTTCTTCCTAGTCTATGGTGATGAGGCTATATTACCTACCGAGTTGGAGTTCGGCTCTCCGTGAGTTTGGGCCTAGTCTGAAGACAAATCAAACGAAAACCAACTGGTTGAACTTGATCGGAGAAAGCAAGGGACATCACCACAATTCAGTCGGCATGATATCTTCAAGGCTTGTGTAATTATCACAGTTGTAAAGTTCGTGGCCACACCTTTTCGGTGGGAGATCTTGTATTAAGAAAAATACAGACCACCAAAGACAGGCATAAATTATCTCCTTAAGGAGGGCTGTTCATTATCGCTGAGGTCACCATGCCCGGGGGCTTACTCCGACTAAAAGACTGAAGATGGTGATCTAATCAACAACTTATATTGTGAATAGAATAGCTACTCTTTTCTATACGATGAGCATTGTTACTCACTTTTATATTTTATATATAATTCATTTTTTTTACTCTGACTCACGTAATTTTTTTTTATCATCATTTGTTATCGATTATTCCAACCGAATAGTGAGTTCAGGGTTCTACATGATGTATCACAATTTTTGTTGTTATTCATAATTTGAATCTGTTTTATCTAATCACACAAGTCTTATAACTTTTATGCTAACTTCTACCCGGAGTATGACTTGTTGGATAAACGTCTTTTAAGTTGATCCTTATTGCTCGGTATGATTTGGCCAGTCGGATGAGGCTAATGACGACTATGATAATTCAAGCACTCGGACAGAATTTTACAACAACACAAAAGCACATGCATTTACAATATATACAAGTTGCAATTGTTTTCCCATACAGAGCCTACTTAAAGAGTTGTCATGTTTATTCGCAGCACAATCACAGTGATAGTTCTTCAGCTATGGCCTTCGCAGTCAGCATAGCTAGGTCGATCAACTCTAAGCCTGCTCTAGAGTCGTGCCATCGCTAATCCCTCGTTGACCACCTCAAATATCCACTCGGGGGTAGAGGGACTTGGCCATTGCAAGGGCCTGGGTAACGCCCAAGGTAGCATGCTCCGTGACATAATTCTTCAAGACGCTGGATGCAGCTTGAAGACATTGGAGAACATGAGCTGGTGAGCTAGAGCTGGTGCTGGCCACCTCTTGCTGTGGGGTGTCCAGAAGAGACTTGGTAGAGTCCACGATGGCGCTCCGCGAGTCTTCAACTTCCTTGATTTGTTCACCAAACGAGTCAAAATGTGGCTGCACTTTGATCTTGGAGCGTCACCCAAAAGATATGCTATAAGAAGATCTGATGTCACACCCGGAAATTGACCAAAATTTCCAAAGCTAATTAGTGCATTAAATCCTTGTCCAGGAATCAGCCGAGGTACACAAATCGACAATTTGGTAAATATAACCAAAAACGAAATAACGATAAATACTTACAAAAGAGACACTTAGTCCTCACACAAAAGAAAATAGCAGCGGAACGACAATCCTAGAGAAGCTTCAGCACCACACCCACGGGCAGCTCAACTGGGGTATAAGCCAAACACCAAAATCTTCTCCTTCCACATAAATCTTCACTCTGATGATGGTAATATTGCAAGACTGAGTACCACCCACTGTACTCAACAAGCCACATGGGGAATGCAAAATAATGCAACAGGATTCTAAAGGAAAGGCATAATATGGCTTATTTGCATAAATAGCAATTAAAACATTTACATTTAAAAACACTGCAAAAACAATATAGTTTAATAATTCATCAATATTAAACCAATTACCGAACAACACTCCAATGCAGTTCAGGCCCAAACCAAAACCCTCCAAACTGGAGCTATCAAGATTCCATCAATTATCACCATTATTGAGTAGTGTGGGACTAATCACGAAAAACATTACCGTGCGCCTCAATACCACCATGGTACCTCGGAAAGGAGTTGTGACAGGACTATCCATGTAACTCGCACAATAGGAGTGCCTCCCGCCAAGCCTTTGGTCTTTGGCAGGGGTGATCAATGCCTTCCCGCAAGATGGCCCAACACCTAAACTCATAGACTTATTGACGACTACCATGTGTGGACTTATATCTGCCACAAACACGCCCTTGTGCCTCCAATTGAACTCGTCACACTTCAAATCCCTCCATTACCCATTTTAGCTTGTGGTTAGTACGGGTATTACTTCACAACAAGTAGCTCGTGAACCGGTCCTTAATTGTCATGAGCACCACTAGCATCATCATCATTCCATGTGCTCACAACCCACCAATAGTCAAGTTTTAGTTGGCAAGTTTAATTAGCAACCACGACCAACCGTCTTGAAAAGATAGCCATTAACCATTAATTACCCATAGGTGAATGCATAGTTCCCCACATAAAATGATGATAAAGTTTCTAGGCATGGCTAAGCAAATCCTTCAATAATCTAGCTAGATCATCAATTAGACATCTAACTAGTCAATATTCATTACTCAGGGTATCAAGGTAAAGGTATCAATAACAAAATGGCCATAATCAAAGAATATAGGATTTATAATAAATACCCGTAATAATAACATTCCAAAATTTTGCATGCAATAACATTAAAAAAATTTTCACAATTGGTATCAACATGCTCAAGGGGATTGCTATGTGACCTGCATTGCAATAGAAAAGTTTTCAGACGATCTTCTGAACTCTTCCTCGGACTTCATGACCTTCCGAAATGGCGAAAACTATATGTCTACACACAAAACGAGGAAAAACACTAAGAAACTCCAAATAAATAGTACATAAAAAGTACACAAACATGTATATCATGATTTTATATGTATTTAGGAAGAACAGGTCGAATCGGAGTTCGGACGGAACAGATATGGCCTTTGGAAGTTTAAAATCAAAGAAAATCTGAAAAGAAAAAGAGAAAGAATATTCTCAGAATATTCACTAGATTTTTTATTAAAAGAATTATTTTTTACTGTGTACAAGAGGTGGGGCCCACTATCAATGGCTAGGCTCATGGTGGACCAAGTTCATGGACTGAGGGAAGACAGGTGCGGTGGACTGCTAAAGTGGATGCCACGTGGCCGAGAAGGGTGAGGTGGCGATGAGGTGAGTGCTAAGATGGATGATGATGTGGTCGACTAGGGCTGACCTGGCATCATCCGAAGAGTAAAGGGAATCCGACGGCCTAGATTCAATCTGGGTAGATGGATGGCTCTGGACTGATCCAAGGACTTTGATGGAGATCTAGCGGCTCAGATGGAATCTTGAGTTTCAATGGTTGACATTTCCCCAGAGATATGTGCATGGGACCCCTATGTCATCCACAGGAAAGGAGTTGCCGGCGGGACCCACCCGTCAGCCACAGGGCGAGGCGAGCGTGCTTGGCTGTCCATGGCTCAAGCTAGGGCAGCGAGGCAGACTTGCTCAACGCCGACGGCGACAATGACCGACGATCGACAGCGACCGAGGATGGTGGGCAAGATGTCCCCAGGGATGGCAACGACGAACGGTCGTGTCGATGTTTTACACTGGCAATATGAATATGGGGCTAGTCGACGGATGGAAACTCGGTGGATTGTAAAGGAACAAGGAGAGGTTTATACTGGTTCAGGCCCTCGATGTGAGGTTGTCGATGTTTTACACCGGCAATAGAACTATAGGGCTACTCGGCAAGGGGAAACTCAGTGGATTGCAGAGGAACTCAAAGAAGATTTATACTGGTTTAGGCCCTCGATGTGAGGTAATACCCTACGTCCAGTTGTGGTGTTATTCCTCTGAGGTGTTTGTTGATCGATGATCTCATGATCTCGTGCCCCTTGAGGGGCGCCCTGCCTCCCCTTATATACTAGGGGTAGGGGTACAGGATAAGGATCCCAGCCGGATACGGCCAAGGGATTTCCTTCTTGGAGATAGAAACTTATCCGACTAAGACTATGTTTTCCTTATTGTACAAGGCCAAATCTGCCGGGTGCTATCTTATCTCTAATTACAAGACTCGGCCCATCCTCTATCCGAGTGGCCCATATGCTTGTGGTGAGGTACCTGGGGCCCATGGCCTCCACAAAGGTAATACCCTACGTCTAGTTGTGGTGTTATTCCTTTGAGGATTTGTGTCTGCTTCTATGAGCTCTGTGTGTTGTTCTGCCCTCAGGGGGTCCCTACCTCCCTTATATACTGAAGGACAGGGGTACAAGGCAAGGAGTCAAGGCCAACCGGATACGGCCAAGGGATTTCCTCTTAGAGATACAATCTACCCGACTAGGACAGTATATTCCTTATTGTACAAGGCAAAGTCTGCCGGGTGCTACTATATCTCTAATTACAAGTCTCAGCCATCTTCTATCCGAGTTGCCCATATGCTTGTGATGAGGTACCTGGGGCCCATGACCACCACAGGCTGAGGGCGGCGGTATGTCGAGGACGGTGAGGGGCAGCGAAGAGCGGAGAGGACGAAGATGGATGGTGTCTTCTCGAATCGAGGAACGCCAAAGGGGGAAGGGATGAGGAGGACAACGGCTCTGTTGCTGTGCTCACCAATGGCGGGCGAAGCTGATGATGGCGGCGATGAGGACCGAACAGCGAGTGGCAGCGGTTTGGGAAGCAGGGGCACCAAGCAGCGGCACTCGGGCGTGGCGGCACTGGATGGTGCGGCAGAGAGTTTCCAGAGAGGGAGAGAGGAGGCGGTAGGGAATATTTATAGGGGACGATGGGGCGGGCACGGTGGTTCGGGGTGGTGGCGCGGCGAATTCAGCGGCGGCCGTTGCGGGGGAGGCGTAAGCAGTGGCCTGGGCCAGGGCAGAGCGGCGGCGGTGGGCCGGGGCAGCGTGGCATGTCGCAGGCCAGGGAAAGGTGGCGCAGGCGGGGGCCGGGCCTGGCTGGAGGGTGCCTCGGTTTCAAGGAGCAGAGAAGAAGAGAAGGAAGATGGAGGAAGAAGGAGAAAAGAAAGAGGGGAAAAGAAAGATGGGGCAAAAAGAGAAAAGGAGGAATAAGGAAAAAAACGAAAAAGGGAGAAAGAGCAGCAGAGATTTCTCTAGGAATTTCCCAAACATGGAAAATATCGAAATTTAGGGAGATTTTAGAATCAAAGGGAATTTTTGGGATTATTATTGGAATCAGAAAAACAATGGAGAACATTTTATGAAGATTGGAAAATTGGAATATTTGAGGAATAATTAGACATTCGAAATTTAGGAATATTGCGGAGTCGAGAATGGAGAATATTTAGTGAGATCTAGGAAATTGGAATATTCGAAATATGGAGAATATTTTCAAGATTTGGATGCTGGAGAATATTTTACGGGAGTTGGGAATTTGAGAATCGGAAACTCGAGGATATGTACGGTGTCTAGAGAATATAGGGAATATTCCAAATATAGGAAAATTTTGGGAATCGAAAAAATGGTGAATATTTCACAGAGATTGGAATTGGACCAAAATTGGATTATTAGGTGTCGATGCTCTGCACCGGCAATAAAACTATGGGGCTACTCGGCGAAGGTGAATTCGGTGGATTGCAGAGGAACATAGAAGGTTTATATTGGTTCAGGCCCTCGATGTGAGGTAATACCCTACGTCCAGTTGAGGTGTTATTCCTTTGAGGTGTTTGATGATCGATGATCTTGTCTCTTGCCCTGTGGGGCGCCCTGCCTCCCTTTATATACTAGGGGACAGGGGTACATGATAAGGATCCCAACCGGATACGGCTAAGGGATATCCTTCTTAGAGATAGAGACCTATCCGACTAAGACTATGTTTCCTCGTTATACAAGGCAAAGCCTGCCGGGTGCTATCTTATCTCTAATTACATGATTCAGCCCATCCTCTATCCGAGTGGCCCATATACTGGTAATGAGGTACCTGGGGCCCATAGCCTCCACATTAGGATTCAGGGATTTCGGATTTATTTAAAAAGGAATTGGACATATTTTTGAGAGAATGGAATTTCTGGGAGTTAACTCAGAATTTCGGGGATTTGGACTTCGAGTATATCAAGGACTCCGAATTTTTGGATTTCAAGGAGATTTTCAGAGTTGGACTTTTCGGGGTATTCAAGGGTCCGGGAACGACGCGAAACATAAAAAGAGGAGGCAAACCAGGTTTGAGTTGAACAGAGAGATATCAAAGGGTTGGAGCAAATTGGGAAAAGAAACTGGAATTGGTTTTGTATTTTGTTAATTACTGAAATGATGTTTATGACATTAAAATTAATTCTGGAGTTCTGAAAATCCGAAAAAATTTCAGAGAGTTTGTTAAACCATGGGGAATTTACCAGAAGTAAAAACCACCATGAAACAAAAATAAAATCCATTATTATAAATATTTGAGTGCTTAGAATATTCCAACCAACCCCATGGAATACAAAAGCATCCAAGCATTCTTTATTAAAATTTTATCTTGGATTTTAATATTGGAATTTAGGATTTTATCCAAACACTTCCACAAAAAACTTTTAGTGTATTCTTGTATTTCCATTTCCCAAAATAATTCTTTCATTAGGGCAATTTTTCAGGGTGTGACAATCCCTCCCCCTTACAGAAATCTCATCCTGAGATTTGGAGCGGCTAGAAAGAAAAAGGTTTTGGTTGATCTCCAACTCTTTCCTTCAAGCAACTTTCTTCTTGGAATTTTACTTTGTCGAATATCTTGGTGATAATCTGTATCTCAAACCATATACCACAACCAGTGTCTCAAGACTTTATTGGCCTCTTAGGCTAGCAGATTATTCCCTTGGACAATCCTGCGTTTGGTGGTTTGGTCAACTTCCAACTAGGCCTGATCCCTTTAGTGACAAAGCCAATTCAATTTAACTATCCTTTTGTCACTGGTGTTGCTTGTATCACTGCTTGACGATGGTATTCCTAACCATTGATCTTCCTTGGTCGAACATTTCCCTTCTTCTACTGAACTTACTTCGTCTGGTTTCTTTATCAATCACCTTTCTGCCTACCTTCCTACTAACTTTCCTTATCAGCCTCATACTTTAGTTTCTCCTAATAGTGTTCGAAATATTCATCTATGGCTTGGAGGGTCATTGTAGGTGTCTTGTCTGATAGCTACACCAACTGCTTTGGTGGTTGCTTAACTATTGATCCCTCTCCGTTTCTCTGTTACTTACAACCTTTCAGGCTTCCCATTAGTTCTTCTGATATCATCACTTTAATGCTGTCTTCAACCACTCTATCATTAACACAGATGGCTCCAAAATTTGGGTTTAACTCAACTGCAAATATCTGTCCCATCCTTGTTTGAACCGACTTGTATTGGTAACTGGGTCAGATTCCTTACTTTCTGGTCTAGTTCATCACTTCTCAACTGACCATAGTCAAAATTCCTAACTCCCTATGTTTGTACCTAGGTCCTCTTGAGTACTTGCTTCAACTTCTCGATTTAGGACAGTCCATCTGGCTTACTAAGGTTTGTGATTCAATTCAATTAAATGCTCGCAGTTGTGAGTTCTCCATGCTTCTACTAAGCTTTAACTCAAACATCTTCCAATCTTGCTCTTCGGTTGCCTGACATTATCCTTAGTTCCCTGGTGATTACATTCTGAAGCTCCTGATTATTACTCACATGACACAAGTCTTTCATTGGGATATGAGATTAAGACACTTTCTTCATTAACGCCTTTGATTGGCCTTTAAATCCTTCCAGTATTACTCAATGTTAGATTTTAAGCTTTCCATTCCTTGGTTGCTCCCATCTAGGTACTATCTGTCAGTGTAGATAGGCTTGGAACCATGGTGACAACTGCTATTACTCTTGAAGACAATAACTTATCAGGCTTACTTTTACCAACACAAACTGGCTTTCACTAACTCCATCAAGGGTTAAGCATGTCTTTTCTTCTTCCACTTCTGGTGCATCCAACTTGTCGTTCCTTTACCATATTGACTTCTGTGACGACGGCGTTGTTGATGCGTCTCTGCGATGACTGGTGCTTTGGCTTCAGACACAATCTTGAGAAATAATTCATATTCAAACATTATCTTTGTGGTGTTCATTGCGACCAGTAGGGTTGTTCTCCTGGGAAAGTTTGGGTGGTGAGGATGATACATCAATCCTGACTTGATTTGCCTCTTACTATTCTACATCCTATTCTTCTTATGTTCCTGACGAATTGCTTCGTCTTCTGAGATTCGGTCATAATCTTCGAAGATGAACTTGACTGCTCATTACTTGTACCTTCTTAAATCCTCTTAAGTCTTAGCTCCATCTTGCGGTTATTCAACCGATCACCTGTTTCCATTAGGGAAAGTAGCTCTCACAATCTTTAGGCAAGTTCTGCTTAAAATCCCATATCCAAACCAAGGCTTGTTTCCAACAAAGGCCAACTGACTCTGGGTGAACTGAGGTTTAAGCAAAACTGGGTTTGCATAGCTTGAGGTGAAACAAGGTTATGACTGTGGTCCACATAATCCAAGGACTGAATCCAGCATAATTTCTTCCTCCAAAACATCATGTATAAAATTGCCCATCCATGGTGAAGGAATTAAAATGGGAGAGAGGAGGTGTAGAGCAAAAGAGAGAGAGAGAAAGGAGCAACTTCTTTACTAAATATTCAAATTGTTATTGAATTATGATGAATAGAGTTATTAATTATTACACTACCAAACTAGTATGGCCATATCACCACTTGACATACGCCATACACTACCCAAGCACACAAGCATGAAAGGAGCAAGCACCAGCACACTAACAGGAGCTAACACACGGCGGCTAATAACAGGAAGAAACTAATCTTGGGGTCAGCTTAGGCTTTGGGAGGATAATCGGGAGCTCTTGACTTCTTTCGGCTGACTTGACGTTCCTCCCTAGGTGCGGCATGGTAGACTTCAAGGCAAAGGCCGCTTGGCTTCCACTGGTGGTTGTCTCCTTTTGGCTTGAGGGGCATCTGCTTTCTTTCAGTTCTTGATGTAGCATCCGAAACACACAACCATTTCCATTCACAAGTGTATTAATCCTTCGTCCGCAGGAGGCGAGGTGTGGAGGCCATGGGCCCGGGTGCCTCATCGAGAAGCATTGGGCACATCGGACAGAGGATGGGCTAGCCTTGTAATTAGGGATAACAATAGACTCGGCTACTAACATTGTATGATAAGGAAGGATATAGTCCTAATCGGGTACATTGTATTCCTAGAAGGATCCCTTGGTCGGAAGTCCGACTGGGATTCCTATTTGTAACACCCTGTCCCCTGGTATATAAGGGGAGGCAGGGCGCCCTGATGGCAGAGAAGAAAGTAGACAATCTCACACCAGAGAACTAAAGGCTACACAACTGGAGCGTAGGTATTCTCATATTGAGGGCTCTGAACCAGTAAAATTGTTTCATGATTCCTTTGCAATCCATCAAGGTTTAGGTCTCACGAGTAGCCCCATATTATTATTGCTGATACAAAACATCGATAGTTGGCACGCCAGGTAGGGGCATCGGTGAGATCATCTTCAACAAGCCCTGATGGATTCACTCACCGGAGTCGATGGCATAACTTCTTCCCCGGACAAACAATCACCTTCGGAACCTCGACTTTGTCGTCGACAATTTGGCAATCTTTAACCCTATCTGACTCGAATTCGATCTGATCGGCAGGGATCAAGCCAACTCTACGCACGGTGGCTACCGTAATGCGCGGAATCTTCGGCGACATGCTCAGCGATCTCATATGCCGAGTCTAGGCAACCTCTTTCTTTTGCGTATTTGACTCGGACGTCGGTTTGAGCTCAGCGCGAGATCGGGCTAAGGAGGAGGAGATCGTCAATCTGCCCATTTAGACTCAGAAATGACGCAGATAACTTCAATAGTATCTGACACGGGCAAACCTGATCCCCTAGAGTTCACACTCGGATACGGCTCAGATCACTCGAGATTGGATCTAGGGAGGTTGGGGTCGTTATTACCCATCACCCCTCAACTATTTCGACTTCGACTCTAGCAGACTTCTGACTCTAAGTCGGACAGCGTTCACAAGCTTCTCTCTGCACGTGAGTCTTTATGATATCCAAGGGTTTCAACTCCCACTCAGGAGGCACGCCGACTACGAAAACAACAGAGGAGGAAAGCCAGCCAACTACGAGAACAACAGAGGAAGACGCAAAGACGCTTACGAGGCCGAGTGCGATGCCCGCAAGGACGATCTGCACAAGGCTGGGCGGATTGTTCAACAAGATATCTCTAACGCCCGAGTCGGCGACCCACAACGTTTCGTACTCCTCAACAGAACATGTGCGCTGCAACTCTACTGGGATACACTGCTTTGGGCTGATCACAGGTCCACCGCCAAATAGCAAGGATTAAAGCCATGGATCACCGCTGCTGCATTCACAGCGTCAACCAGTCGGGCAAGACCTCCATTGTGGGCAACCCCGGAAGTGCATT
>RYFJ01004182.1:0-78764 GCA_003991445.1 Oryza meyeriana var. granulata | reverse complement strand
AGAGAGATGCCCTCATGGCTCCTGCAAGCCCCTCGCTCCTCTGCCGGCTGGGGCAGATACTCCTCCTTTAAACGTGTTGACGCAAGTGCAGGAGCAGGCAAGCACACGGAGAGAGGGGAGAAGGAGTGCTGGCGGAGGTGGAAGGAGCATGCGAGCAGCAATCGGGAGGGGAAGAGAAGGGCGGCGCAAGTGACAGGAGCAGGCAATAGAGAAGGGAGAAAAGAGAAATTATCATTATTTTTATTTCTTATAGTCAGTCCTATGATAAGGTACTCATCTAAAAGATGCTCACATATATCTATAGGTAGCTTTATGAGGCTATAAGAACTAATCTGGTGTACAATATTATGCCTCTATAGCAGTAAAAGATATATACAGGATACAAGCCAATTTTTTGGGGCTTGCCAGTTGCCACTGGTAATGCCATGACAACCGGTAGTAAGCCAATTAGCCAACGACAAGCACGCCGTCGAGCATGCACTTCTGCCCTTTCTCCGGCGACTGCAACCAGACCACAAGCTCGAGATGTTGTCACTTGGTGACGACGATTGCGAAGCACAACAAGGCCTCAAATGACGTCAGTCCCACTGACACTGTGACACTTTGACGGCCCACGAGCTCACTGATCACGGAACGGAAAAATATGGGAATATCGTTTTTTTAATCACATTTCTCAAACTGTTAAAGAGTATTTAAAAAAAAATTATATAAAAAGTATCTAAAAATTAAATAGATTAATTTAAGTATTTAATAGTTAATATTAATTATCACGTGCTAATAAATGTTGTTTTACGTATAGTTTATAAGTCAAGTATAGAAGCACTCTTAACTGCAGGCTAAGTTTTTGGCCATCTCGATGGAAGATGAAGCATGCCTTTAGGTACCGTCGCCATCGTCACACTATTTATCATAGATATCAAAAGAGAATGATATAGCTTTTGAGAAAGTTATATATTTGGGACAAGATGATATTTAAGAAACAACCGATGTAGGGTATTGAATATCAGCGATATTTCATGAAACAGCTTAATTGTCATTGAGAATATAATCGTGTATCATAAGTGTTGCATATATTGAAGTAATGTATACACTCTCCATACTGCCGTAAAAGAAGTTCCCGTAAGCTACCTTAATTGTTGTGAATGATACAAAATACGGTTGTTATTTCCACATTCGATGCCGAAAACATGATGTAAATCTTACAAGTTTAATGACCTTCGATCTGCTTTGCAAATTAGTGCGCCGGTGATCCGTCGGAGATGGAGGAGCACGGCAGGGGAAGATGAGAAAAATAATGGGGAAAGAGAAGAAAAATAGATTTTGGTTCAATGGTTCAGGAATTTATAAGATAGGAGCTGGATTTTCCTTACGAAATGTGATTGTAGTCCCTACAAAATAGCAAAGTGTTAAAAGTGTCTATATAGTCGCTCTGTATACATACACTATGGATGTCATGGTCGATTGAGTAAAATAAGCTTTAAAGACCGAGAAAGAGAGGATAAATCAAGGTGCACAATATTTTAAAATGTGATAGTGATCAATGCATGGCTCCAGCCTTGCGCCACTTAACCACTCATAAGGCTATCTAGGAGTCAAAATCAATCAGGGAATAAATCTGCTACAGAACATGACAGAATGTTGGTGTAGCAAAATTAACATTTGTGAACCTCATTTTGACAGTTTTAACAATCCTAGACAAAAAATTAGATAGCAAATCACGAAGCCGATCACTGATAAATTTTAACTGAGACGGCTAGGGTCGCTAGCACGGTATAAAAACAGTCTAAGATACCGGGGCAACTCGTGCATGACTCTAATCAACAGTGCAACAAAGCAGGAGAAGCTTTGAGCGCAGCCAATGGCGAACTGCAGAGCACGAGCACGGAGGCGTTCCACGTCGTCTTGCCCGTACCCGAGCCAAGGCCCACATCAACCCGACTCCAGTCGGCAAGCGTCTCGGCGCGGCCATCCGCGGGCGTCCGGTGCCAACCTCGCCGTGACACGGTTCAATCATCCGGCAGGGCGAGCCGTCCAACGCGCCGCCACGTAGCGCGCCTACTCCGACGGCTGCGACGAACCGGTGGCTTCGCGAGCCCGCGACGTTCGACGACTACCTGTCCCTGCTGGAGTCGCACGGGTCGAACACCGTCGGCCGGCTCCTCGCTTCCGAAGAGGAGCAGGGCCGGCCGTGCACGCTCAGGTCCCTACGACTCGTTCCTGAACTGGGCGCCGCGCCTGGCGGCGCGCCAAATCAGGGTGGCGAGCCGTCCTTCTTCACGCAGGCATGCGCGGTGAACGTGGCCGTACGAGCATGTGTTCGCCGGCGGATCAAGCTCCGATCGCCGCCGGCGAGGAGCCGCTGTCAACTGCCTGGTCGTCTCGGTCTCAGGCTGGACGAGCTGTGCGACTGTTCATGGCCGAAATACGAAGGACTACCAGCGTATAATCGCACTTGTGGTGAACCAGTTCAAGGGCCTGGGGACATGCCGACCACGTCCTCGTCAACTCACTTCTACGAGCTACAAGCCACAGGTAGGGCAAATCGAATATTATAGGCGGTCCCAGTGACTAGGTATCCTTGAATGTATTTTACAAGACGAAATATCGTCTGTAAAAATAAAAAGACATTGTCCGATAATAATTTTTTAAGTAGCGAGCTAGTGAGTCTGAATTTGGTTACGAGATGTGCCAAATGCGCAGGAAGCGGAGCAAGGGGGGTGGCGTCGTCGTGGCGAGCCACGACGGTGGGGCCGACCGTGCCGTCGGCCGTAATCGACAACCGCCCTCCGGACGACACATCCTCACGGCCTTCCACCACTTTTCGCGCCGGCGACGGAGAAACGAAAGCCTGGCTGGATCGCGAGCCGGAACGTGCGTTACGTCGCTTACGTCTCCTTCGCCAGCGATCTCGGAGTCGAGCCGAATGGCAGATGGCAGAGGTGGCGGAGGGCTATACAAACGGGCAAGTCCTTTCTCTGGGTGGTCAAGGGAGTCGGGAGACGTCCAGATACCGGGGGCTTCGCAGGCAAAGGTGGCGGCGGAGGGGAGGGGAATCCATCGTGACGTGGTCCCGCAGCTAGAGGTGCTGGCCCACGCCGGCCGTCGGTGGCTCGTGACGCACTGCGGGTGAACTCAACGACGGAGGCGCTAAGCGCGCGGCGTGCCGATGGTGGCGGGGCCGCAGTGGACGGACCAGACGACGAACGCCAAGTACATCGAGGACGTGTGGCGCGTCGGCGTGCGGTGCGGCCGGACGCGAAGGGGTGGTGAGGAAGGAGGAGTTGGAGAGGTGTGTGAGGAAGGGTGATGGAAGGGAAATGAGCGAGGAGTACATGAAGAAATGCTGCAGATTGGAAGGAGAAGGCCAGAATAGCCATGAGTGAAGGAGGCAGTTTCGGATAAAAACATCGTCGAGTTCCTCATAAAATTGGACTGAAGAATTTAATAATGAAGAACAGACAAGTAGTCATATCATGCTTTTTTTTCAAATGATTTCACAATTACGTTTTGCAAGATGGCAATACATCCTCTCCTGTCGCTCTGGTCCTTTCTTTTTTTTTCTTGTCAAAATTTTACGGCATATAGTGAAGTGCCAGATGATCTAGTCAAATATATTGTGTCGTTTGTCCAACACGTTTTCAATCAAATATTATTTATCATTTCGGTCTCCATTTGACAGCTTTGCTCGGTGGCTTCGCTATGATTGTTTGGTTTGAGCTTGGGCATAAGCCTGTGGAGAAAATAAACAAAGCATGGCATCAAAAACAATTTATGAATACATGTTTTTTTATCCATGTTAATTTGTTAGAGACAGATCGTAGCCCACGCTTTAGACCATCCTCAAGGTTCCAAGAACCGAAGCCATCGGCCAAAGCCTGTACACCCCGATCTAGCACCTGGTCTACGGCACCAAACAAGGTACGTGCCATAGAAAATCAACGTGAACCGTTCCGCTGCGGAACTTGCGATACTGATACCAATACCCGAGGAGCAGTGCTGGTATTTCACGAAATAAACATACATCATTGCAGAACCTTAAATATTAAAATAGACAATATATTACTTACGTGCAGCTTCGGAGTAAAGCCGAAGGCAGCAACGAACAGCACAGGAGCAATGGCAAGAGCGAAAACACGGACTAATTCCCAACACACAGCAACGGCTGAAAACCATTGACAAAACATATTTTCTCTTCAGTGCAACTCCAGCATCCAGTCTTGGCGGAGAAAATATATATATATATATATAAATATATATAATATATATATGTATTATATATATATTATTAGTAAGGGGTTACTTCGTCACTCAGGCCAAGCAGGGGACTAGATGATTGTTGCAGGTTTCAAGAAAGGCTAGATATTTTATAAATCTGTTTTATTGATTCCTTTTAGAATCTATGTGTGGCTTTTTCAACAATCAGGGCGAGGTGAGTCTCGCCCGATTGGAGTGAAACTGGTATCAATCTTTATTTCTTCTTCCAGTTTAACATCCAAAGATTTCACATCAACCAGTTCTTAGAGCCAAAACATTCTCCAGACTTCCCGAGCCTACTGTCCATGACAGTCAAGCCATTTCAATCGGACCTCCCAGCGTCCTTGATGGCAACTTTCTTCCACAGTTTCCAAACCACAAACACGTTTTGCAAATAGGGTAAAACAAAATTAGCCTAGAATCACCTCACATCGGCTATGACCGTGGGCATGGCTGTTTAAATAGTTTAACGTCTGTAGAGGGGTTAACACTTTTACCCACAACAACGCGACTTACTCTAGTCACCAGCTTACACGGATTGGGTACAATTGTGACCGTAGAGGTTTTCGCGAAAGGCATTTTCCAAACCCTCCCCAGGTACCCCCATGCCAGCTGAAGGGGTCTGAGACTAATCATGGGTAGGTCTACAACCATACTGTATCAGGAACCCAGGAGGGCAATCCCGAACGCCCTCTCTGATACCAACAGTCTAAATAGCATCAAAGTGTCCCTAGAGGCTAGTTAATATCCAGGAGCTTCCCAATTCACTCATGTGATGTATGCATATTCTCGGAATGAAATTCTGAGGAATCGGTACTTTAAAGCGACTAACACAGGCATCATGTAACGCTCATGAAAATCGTCAATTAAAATTTTATTTTGGGTAAATGGAGAATACAAGAATACACTAGAAAATATTGGTTTGAGAAGTATTTGAATAAAATTTTGAAATTTTCAATATTAAAAAATCCCGAGTTTTAAATCTTTTAAAAAATAATTTAAATGCTTTTATATTCTAGGGGTTTTGTCGGAGTATTTTAAAGCGTTTGAGTATTGTACAATAATACATTCTTTGTGTTTCTTGTGGCATTTACTTCTGGTAATTTCCATGGATTTAATAAACTCTCATGAAATTTTCTCGATTTTCGGAGCTACATATTAATTTATGCTATAAATGATACTAAAGTAATTTAATAAAATATAAATAAATTCCTTTTCTTTTCCTATTTGGGGTGTCCCGATTCAGTCCTTGAAGTCTTCCCGTTCATACCGTGAACTCTGACACCCTTTTTCTTCTAGGGTTTTGTGTCGTTCCAGAACCCAAAGTCACCTTCGAAAACCTAAATCAAGTTACCGGATTTATCATTCTTGAAAACCTAGAAACTCTTTTGGATCTCCTAATCCGCGATCATTTGTATGCCGATAATATTTATATTCCTTTTGAGATAAATCCCAGATATTGCCCTTAAACTTTTTCTGTCAAAATAAATCAAAATCTCCAAATTGTGTGAGATGCTCCAAATTCCCGGTCAATAAAACACCCTCGTCAATTCGTAATCCAAAATATTTATTCAGAATAATTCCATTCCCCCAAGTTCCAGAAAATCTCTTCAGTTCGTCCGCAACGCAAAAGATAATTCGATATTCTACTCCCGCAAAATTCCTCGAGAAAATATTCTTTTATTCTGAATCCCATAAAAATATTTCCGTTTCCTGAAAACTCCCACTAAATATACTTTTGTTTTTAATTCGTCCAATACCCAGATAATCAATGTCCCGAATATTTCCCGAAATTTCTAAATTCCAGAATGCGACTCAGATTCCCACCAAATTATCCCCAAAATTCCAATTTTTTGCGAATTAGAATGTCCGAAAAAAGACTCCTATTTTCCCTTTCCAATCTTACCTTTTATTTCTTTTTCTTTCCCTTCTTTTTCTTTTCCTCCCTTCTTTTCTTTTTCTCTCCTGGGCACTGTTCTTCCTTCTTTCCCTTCCTTTCCTGGTCTCCTCTCTTCTCCGGCCTGGAGGCCGAACCAGGCCCGGCCTGCCGCCCGCTCCGCGGCCCCGGCGCCGCGCCTCCCCCTCGGCCCCTTGCATGCGCCGCCGTCGCCCGGCCCGGCAGCCCGCGCTACTGCCCCGCGCTGCTGCCTGGCCCAGCCCGCTGCGGCCGCGCTGCGCTATAAAGCCAGAGCCTAACGCCTCCTCGGTGCCCTAGCCGCGCCCTAGCCGCGCGCCTCTCCGCCGCCCCGCCGCTGCGTCGAAGCTCGCCTTGCCGCGTCGCCTCGATCCTCGTGCCGCCGTCGTCGCTCGGCCTCTCCCTTGGCCGCCGTCCGAACCTCCCGTGCGCCACTTCTCCCGCCCACGCATCGCCTGCATCGCCGTGCCCGTTCCTGCTGTTGCCTGGCAGCGCCGCCGTCGCTAAGCCGCCTCATCCCATCCTGCTCCTGCTCCCCATCTGACCTTGAGCCGCTGCCCACACTCCGACGCCGTTCCGTCGTCGGTCCGTCGCTTGGAAGGCCTCAAGCCGCCTCGCGTCATCGACCGCCAGCCGCTGGTGAGCCCGGCCGAAGTTTCCTTCCTGCTCCTCTCCATGGCGTCTTTTCTTCGGCCTCTTGCTCCGTCGGGCCGCTAACCATCCATTCGCTGTCGTCGACAACTCCGCCCCAGTGCCAATGCCCCGGTCGCGCCAAGTCGTCCTCCACCGCCGCCGCCCTCGTCGTCGACCCGGCGCCTCTGTCTTCTTCTCACTGCGCCTGCTCCCGTGTGTCGTCGGCCGTCGCTGCCCTACTCCGTGCCCCTCTGGCGCCTCTGTCCTTTCCGATCGTCGTCATGGCATCGCCGTCGTCATCTAACACCGGCGCCTCGCACTTTTTCCCCCTGTTCGTCGTTGTCGTCGCCGTCGGTTTCCGCCAATCGGTCGTCTCCTCTCCGGCGGCGCCCGATTGTGCCTGCCCCAGGCCGGCCGCCCCTGTTCCCCGTGCGCCGCTGTCGTCTGGTCGTCTAAACGTCCGCCGCCGAAGGTCGTCGTCGTCTTTGCCACCGCGCGGTCGCCAACTGGTGAGCCACCCGGAACCAAAAGCTCCCTTCTTGATTCATCGCCACCATCGTTCTTTTCCACATCGGCATTGCGCCCACCTCCGACTCCGGCGCTAACCCTCGCTGCTCCCACTCGGCGTCGCACTCTCCCCTTTCCCTCGCTGGCATGTCGCCGTCGTCGCTGCGTCCATCGCTAGCGTCGTCGTCCTCGCCCGGGTTCGCTATTCCCTGCCGCGCCGGTGACCGAAGTCCGTCCCGCCGTCGTTGCAACGGCCATCACACACTCCTTCTTGCCGTCCGCCGCGCGCCACTCCTGGGGTCGTCGCTCCCGCCGCCGGTTCGCCGCCCTTGCCGCCAGGTTTCGCCGCCGCTCTCCCTCCGACTCGCCAAGCGTTGGAAGTCGCGTCCGCCGCGCCAGGCCCGGACACGCCGAGCTCCCGTCCCTGATGCGGATCAGATGGGCCCTGCAAGCACTCCCTTCCCTCCTGGTGGCTGGCCCGGTGGGCCCCATGACAGTCACCGCGAATTGATCTCCACCATTTGTTCTTCAATAAAGCTCTAGGGCCTAATCCAAGCCGTTGGATCACCTGAGATTAAATCCAATCCACAAAAATTCCCTTAAAGGGGCAAATCCTCAGCCGTTGGATCTCTTTAAATCCAGTCACTTGCCCACGTCGCCTCTAGAAGGCTGAGTCAGCATCCTCTGGCAGCTGCCATGTCACTCCTCTGCCCACGTGGAAGTACATCTCAGCAGTCCACTGCCCTTTCTATTTCATAAATCCTGAACCAAGTCTACCATACGCCTGGTCACTGACCATGGACCGGCTCCAATATGTCAGCATTTATCCAAAATAATTGTTCTAATCCAAAGTCACGGAGATATTCCTGAGAATAATTCTTTTTCAATTCTTTTCCGATTTTATTCTGAATTCAAATCTTCCAAAGCCGTATCTTTCCGTTTGAAGTCCAATATCGACCCCGTTCCTTATCTTCCTAAATTTTATCTAAATTATAATTTTTTTTTTAAATGTTTTTTATGTATTGTTTTTTTGGAGTTTCTTAGGATTACTAATCGTTTTTGCGTGTAAATCGCGTATAATCGCTGATTCCGAAAGATTGGCGGAGTCTGCGGAAGGTTCGAAAGAGCAAATTGAAGACGTTTTGCGATTGAAAGGCAAGTCCACAACCGACAATCTCCTTGAGCATGTTGATCCATTGCGAAATCATTTTGTTTTAATATTATTACATAAAATATTTTTGATGTTATTATAATGGGTTTTATTTATTATCCTATGTATCCTTGACTATTATGGCTATGTCGATATTGATTCCTTTACCTGATACCTGGATAATAAATCGACTAGCTTAGATGTTTAATATTTATCTGGCTAGATATATTTAGAATTTGCTTAAGCCCATGCTAGAAACTATATGTGTCATCTTAATGTGGGATAATTTAATGATTCACTTTATGGAATAATTTATTGTTTAAAGGCTATATTTTCACGACAGTGAGTTCCGTGGGATAATTAAATTAACTATGTCAACTAAAACTTGACTAATAGTGGGTTTGAGTACAAGGTTGTGATTGTTGCTAGCGGTACCATGACAATTAAGGACAGTTCACAGACTACTTGTTGCAAGCAAATACTTCGTGCTAACCACAAGCTAGTATGGGTAATGGTGGGAACCAAGTGTAGTACGTCAATCGGGGTCCACCATGGTGTGGTTTGTGGCTGTCAATAATACACCATGGCTGCATCAATAAGTCATGTGTTTGAACGCCGAAGAACCCCGGGTGTGCAAAAACGTGTTGGCGATCTGGTTCGGCGCTAGAGACACGCGAAGGCCTGGGAGATCTGCTTAGCTCCAAGTGCAGTCCTAAAATATTTGAGGTTCGTAGGCGTGCCAGTCAATTTGACCACGCAATTGACAAGGAGAATATTTAGCTCAGGGATTTCAATCGCCAAATAAGATCCTGCTAGCCGATTGCCGAAGAATGCTTGAGCCATCGGCTGAAAGCCGATGATAAACTTTGTCCGGGCGCCTAGCTGTCCGCGACGCTCGGTCTCGTGCCCCGTGCCCGGGTCCTCGTTCCCAGGTCTCGCTCCCGGTCCGTCGCTTGTGCTCGTGCCCGGGTCGCAGCAGATTGCACATCGCTATCGGCCGATAGCGGACTGATGTAGGCTCCTTGTAGCGAATGGCCGATGGCAAACTTGTGAATCGGCTAGGAAACCATTAACGCTAATATAGCAAGATAGATAAGCTTCAGTAATAACATGTGCACACGGCTAGAAGCCGATGATTAAAATAGAATAGGCAGAATTAGTAAGCTAGCGACTGCCAAGGAAACACATGTGCATTCGGAATAGAAAACCGATGAATAATATATGATGACCAACAATGTAGATAATATAGTGCGGCTTATAAAAAGATAACCTATCGGCTAGCACTCCGATAGAACGTCGCATATACACCCGATCGGCTTCGACAAAGGATAAATCTTATACAATCTAGTAGTTCAGACCTAAACTGTGCAGCACAGATTAATAATATAAAGAATACCTCAACAAAGCAGATAGACCCTAATGCAACGTGTGATGGAATAAGATAACTTATTCGACTATACATTCCGATAAGACACTTGCGCAAAAACCAATCAAACCTAGCAGGAAACGATTTATCGCTGGCAGCGTCAGTAGGTCGGACCCAAAACCGATGCATGCACTGAACTGATGATAATCGCGCCCCGTAAGTCTGATAAGATCTACGCACAGCGTGGATGGGTATACTGATCGGCTAAGAGGTCGGACCGAACCGATGCAGCCGTAAGACAGGGCAGATACACCTGGGTCAGGGGTACGAGTCCTAACCGCTCTCGCAGGAGTTGGAACTAACCGTGCAGCCCCGCCTCGATGTCTTGGTGGAGCAAGAACCATCGAAAGGGTGGATGCGCCGTAATTTTGATTTTTGATCTGTGTGGAAGTTTACAAGTCCCGGGCATACGTATTATACCCCGAGTTAAGCATGAGTCCTTATAGGACAACGGCAACACAACTTGCCTATCTATAAAAAGGAAAACTAAACAGCCCTGATCGGATACGAGATCAGGGTTCCCTAAATTATCAAAACTAACACCTAATTTATAAGATAAAGGTAATTAACTGCCTATAGCGTGGTCTCCACGATTCCCCTTCCCGCATTCCGCTATCTTCTGGATACCTCCCACGGCTGATATCACTTCTTTCCTTAACCGAGTCCAACACGAACCGTGCCAAATTTTTGGCGTTAAACACCATGTCTTGGGCATTGGGCGTCTCCCAGACTTAGGTATCTGATCATCCTACAGAAGACGGTGGTCTGCGGGTGGCTCCCTTGTTGGGCGGATTAATGAGGGTTCTATCACAATTCCTTTCCGCATACCGTGGTGGAATTAAGGCGCACAGGTGATGTGTTGTGGGAGTTGTGTCTTGTGGGTAAATTGGTACACCTCTGGCAGAGTAAACTATTCGGATAGCCGTGCCTCGCGGTTAATGAGCGGGCCTAGCAATGTTTCTATTGATTATCCCACCCTATTTAATAATGATGATAAATAATAGGAATTTGATAGCTCCTGTTTGAGAAATTATGTTTTGGGCCTGAACTACG
Source organism: Oryza meyeriana var. granulata (assembly GCA_003991445.1). Lineage (NCBI taxonomy): Eukaryota > Viridiplantae > Streptophyta > Magnoliopsida > Poales > Poaceae > Oryza > Oryza meyeriana. The sequence continues at coordinate 67,826 of RYFJ01004182.1, read as the reverse complement.
TTGGAATGTGTTGTTCAGAGATGGATTTAAAATGTTTAATATTAATTAAACTATATGGTTTTTAATGATTTTTAAAAGTGAAATGTTTTCAAATGCTGTTTTATGCAAATAACCCCTAAAGACAAATATGCCTTTCCTTTTGGTATATATTGCATTACATTGCAATTCCCTAGTGTGGCTTGTTTGAGTAACGGTGGGTGGTACTCAGTTTGTATTATTGCAAATCTTTAAGAGTAAAGCCTTAGCGGCGGAGGAAAAAGTTAAGGAAAAGTTGGTGTTTGGCTTATAACCCCAATTGAGTTGCCTGTGGCTTTAACGCTAGTTGTCGTTCTGCTGGCTGTTTCTCCTGTGTGAGGAACTAAGTGCCTCTTGTTGTAAGTATTTATCGTTATTTCGTTTTGGTTATGTTTATGCAATTATCGATTTGTGTACCTCGGGCTGATTCCTGGACGAGGGAATTTATTGCACAAGTAGCTATGAAAATTCGGTGAATTCGGGGTGACAATCACACAACCGGACCGGCCTTATGTCGTGAATCCCTCTATTTTGAAACTCATTTTTCTTCATAAGGCACCGACCCAGGTATCGGGTTTTCCAAACGTTTCATAATACCATTTTTTACCAAAGAAGTTCTCAAAATTTTTAAGTTTGAGGCGACGTCGGCACACGTACAAGAGTGCAACGCATACCGAGGCACAAATAGGCGGTGGTTACAAGGGGCAGGGTATTCAATCATCAAGAAAGTATTTAAATGCAACAAGATTGGGCTAAGGGCTACGGTGCTGACTGCGTGACAGGACCGAACGGATCAGTCACGTCTAACTCGAGCGATTCGCAAATTAAAATAAATTTAATTCAATTATAGTCCGATGATCAAAGGTGACTTGCCTTGCTCTAGGTCTCATAAGTCTTCGGAAATCTCCCACGAAATCCGCTCCGAAACCGATTATTCGTACCAGCCCAAAAAACTATGCCAAAACATCAAATCTACACAAAGTCCCGAGAAACAGAATCTTATTTAGTGCTACTAATAGTGCCATTTGGATAAGATTCAATTTTTAGAAATTACTGAAGTTGGAACGGTGTGATGTTTTGTATCGGCAAATATTATATGGGGCTATTCGTCAAGACCTAAACTCGAAGAATTCGAAGGACACACGATGATTTATACTGGTTTCAGACCCTCGGTGTGAAGGAATACCCTACTTCCAGTTGTGGTGTAATTGCTTTCGCAGTATTCTCTAATAGAATTGTTTTATGCCTAGGGGCTCCCTACCTCTCCTTATATACTGGAAGGGATGAGTGTTACATGGGTAGAAAACCAGCGATGCGACCAAGAGCTTCCTTATCAGTACATAAAGTATCCGGCCTAGGACTATAATCCATTTCTTGTCATGCAAGGTAAATGCCAGCTGAGTCCTACTCTATCTCCAACTGTAGGGACCGACCTACTCTTTATCCGAGTGGCTGTAATTGCCCTTTGTCACAGCCCTGAGATTAGCCACACTAATATTACCGTGTGAAAATATAAACAAGAAAAATAAAATTTAAAAAAGGCTAGAGGAATTATATTGATGGTGTAAATGTAAGATAATAAAGTATCCCTGGCTGGGAATATTTTCTTGTAATTCTCTGTGCCAAAATACATTAACTGGATTTTTAGTGGATTTACAAGAGCACAAGGAACTTTTTTAAAATCAAAGCGCTTATCGAATTTAAATCGTCCTGGAAATCTTTTTTCCTTCATTGCCTTTCTCTTTTGCTCGCCTCTGGGGCCGCTGCCCGCTCCTGTGCCGCCTTTCCCCACGCGCGCCGGAAGCCGGTCTTTTTCCTCCCCGGCTCTGCGCCCCTCTTACCGTGCCAGTGCCCGTGCCCGCGTGCCCCCTGCTCGCGCCTCGGTGCCGCGCCCCGCGCACTCGCGCCCGTGCCTCGCGCCCTCGGTGCCCGCCCCCGCGCAGCCCGGCGCCCAACGCAACATCCCGATGAACAGGCCGGGCCCAGCCTGTCAGCATCATCTTCCTCCTCCGTCCGAAATCGGGCGGAGGGACATTCCCACGAAGCCGTCCGATCTGGGCGCGCCTCCCGCCTCATCCCGCACTCAACTCTATTTCGCCCTTCGTTCAACGGTCGAGGCCCGAGTCGCCGCCCCACTCCCCGAGTTCTCCGGGCCACGTACCCCTCTCTCCCGAGAATCTCGCACGACGATGCCCACGATGTCCGGGTGCTAGCGTTCGATGGGTGCCGCTTCTCCTGAACTATACGGAGTGCCGCCGTCCACTCTCGCCGTGCCGCGATTGGAAGCCGTGGCCTTCAGATCTTCTCCCAGGGCCGGACTGTATAAAACCCATCATCCCCCCTATCCCTCCAGGTGTGCCGGATGTTACGATGTGGTTGCCGGCGAGGCGGCGGCGGCCCATACACGCCGAGCGTTGCCGGTCGGAAGCCAAGTGCAGGTGCTCGGCCGGTGGCCGAGTGGCCCTGGGCGGCGTCCGGAACGGCGGCGACGCGGCACAGAAGCATCCGCCCGGCCCGGACCACGGCAGGCGGGAAAAGGACTGTTGGAGCTCCGGGTGCGCGGTGGCGACGTGGGCGAATGGCCGGATTGCTGCTCCACAGTTTGTGTCGGCCGAGCCTCTCAGGACCGCCAGCATGCGCCCGCCGCTGGCCGTGGGTTGCGGCCGGAGAAGCACACTCACCGGCCGACTGCCATGAGCGACGCTGCGCCAGCGCCGAGCGCCGCCTTTCTCCTGTATAAACCAGCAGCCACTGCCGTGTGCACGGAAGCCGAGAGGCGCGCCAAGGACCGATCTCGCCGGCAGGCGCTGGTGAGTATATCAGCGCGGCCCGTCTTCCAATCGCTCGCCTCCTTCCGGAGCCGATTCATTCCTGCGCTGGGAGAGTGGCAGCGTGGGCCGCGTCGCGCATTGCGTTCCAGTCCCCGTATGCGAAGACTCCTCTTCACTCCCCACATCCTCCAAGGACCCGATCGGGATAAGAGGCCGCGACGTCGGCGCTCGTCGACGAACTCGTGGGTGCACGTGGCCGCCGACGAGCGCCCCCCGCTGACGGGGTCGTCCAGTGGCCGTCCGCCGGCGTTTTTCCGTCGCCACGCGTTGTCGTTCGGTTCGCAGCCGTCGGCTCGCGTCCGAGCCGCCGAGATGAGAACCCCTCCGTTTTTCCTGTTGGCCACTTTCCGCCCCTACCGTGGTGTCGCCCGCGCGGCGGGCGCCGGGTGGTTCGCGGCGTGCGTCAGACGCATCGGGTAGCATGCGCGCCCGCCTGCTTCCGCTCGGGACTGCTGGCTTCGGCGCGCCGCTTCCCCGGGCGCGGTGGGCGGCGATCTGTTGCCGGGTGGCAGATTCGGGCGCCCGCTCTGCTTCGCGGGCGAGTCGTTTGGGGTGGTGGGCGGGCGGGTGGGGGGGGGGCGGGTAGCGGCGTGGTTGGCCCGCGCGTGGCGCACGTGGGTGCGGCCCGCGGCGGCTGGTGCGCCAGTCGCCTCCCTCTGGGTGAGTCCTTAATGGTTAATGCGCTTTAAAATCGCTGGTGTACATTCATGGAACTTCCGAAAATGACGGTGGAAAGGGTCAAATAATCATAACTGATTTCATACGAACTCTGATTAAGTCCAATCAAATTTCATTAAATCCAGAAAAATGCCAAAGAATTCATAAAAATACTTCAGCCCATGTTTTGTTGACCCCCATGTACTTGTTTTGATTGGTGGGATGCATGTTTGTTGTAGAATTCGGCAGGAATTCTGCCTGGGTGTTGTTACGAGAATGTAAGCCGGACGTACGCGCGAGCCGGAGCAGGCGAAGTCGCCACGTTATACTTGATTCAATCATGTACGCCATTTTGGTCGCTGAGAATTGCCGTTGTTTGCGCTTAAATAGGCTGGCGCATTATTGAAATCGGTTGTGGTTTGTTTGTTGGGGTGTTTTTTTTTTTTTTTTTTTTCTATATTTCATGTGGGGGTTATTACCTATACAAAGTTAAGGATTTAGCCTAGTCCTTGTAACTAAATCCTTGTCACCTGGGGTAATAATGTGACTAGTTTAAACAATTCTTAGGGAATGCTTAGCCATGCTTTTTAGCAACATAGCTTCACATGGGATTAAAATACTATTTCTTTATATACTCGAACTCATGTCGGAATAATGGAATCTGGATAGGACTGTTGTTAAATTTCCTAAAATTTTGACCTAAAATGGTGGGCCTGATGGGTTGTTGGTTTTGCTTGTCCACCCATGGCAATTAAGGACCGGTTCGGCGGGAACCAACTTGGGCAACTTCCGTACTTGGCACACCCATAGCAATTTAAGGACCGGTCGCGGAACCACTTGGGCAACTTACCGTACTTGCCACAAGCCAGCGTGGGCCAACGGCTGGGCTTGGAAGCGTTCTTCTCCCTCTCCTAGGCACCGATGAAAGGGTGGGCGTGATGGACGTTGGGTCGGCCCGGGATAGGTTGATCGGCTGCCGGATTCACGTGGCGCAAGGGGGTAGCCTGGCCCAAATATGGCGTGCCCTGTCGGCAGGTGCAACCTCAGCGTGGTGTGGATGGTTAGGGAGGGGTTTTCGTGAACGGTCTTAATTTCTTGTTTTCCTGTCACAGCCTCGCACGGGACATCGTGGTGATGTACTGGTCACACAGGAACGTGTGTGGGGCTGTGTCTTGTGGGTACTGTGTACACCTCTTGATAGAGTAAAACTATTTGAATAGCCGCGCCCGCGGTTATGGGCACATTGGCCAAGACCACCGTGATTAGTTCACCCTAGATAATTAAGCCTGGTTTCTTAAACTGGTGTTTGTGGGAAAGGTGTGGGTCCGGTCGACGTGGGTGAGGTTGACCGGAGGGTGACTGATTGCGTGTGGTAACGCTAGTCGGTGAGACTGGTGAGTGTGGTGGTAACCTCATCAGTTTACGCTGGTGGTCGTTGGGTAACTTCCAATCAGCGCGGCCTGGTCAACGTGGTTTAGCGTTGGCGGAGAAAAGCTGGTCAGCGTGGTACGTTGTCCGTGGTGACTGGGGTTAACGTGGTGTAGCGTTAATCAGTGGAGTCCGGGTAAGTGTGGTAACGGTACCCGGAGGTTGTCCTGGTGAAACGTGGTGTAGCGTTCATCAGTGGAGACCTTGGTTGACGTGGTTAGCGTCAATCGGAGGGAATGGTTGGGCCTGGTTAACGTGGTGTACGTTAATCAGTGAAGTTAATATTGTTAATCCAAATCAACTTTTTAACTGTTTGGGAACTCCCCTTTTGCAACTGCTTTCCCCGCAATAAACCCTTATCCATCTTTGTACCCTGTGCATAATGCATATTATGTGGGTTGTGATTTTGTTGAGTTAACTGTGGGTGGTACTCAGCCTTGCTCCATTCCCAGTGTTGAGAACGCGTCAGATGAGGATCACCTGAGGATAGGCTGGCTCCAGCCGTCAAGGTGCCTGTGGGATGAAGCGGCTGTTTGGCCAGATGTTTTTAGACTTCCATTTATCTTTTTCCGCTGCATTTATAATAATATACTTTTTAACTCTATTTGTAAGACACTCTTATGGCAACTTGGTTTGTGTAACCCTGGCTTTCCTGGGCAGGGATTTAACACATTAATTGTTCAGGGAATTTCGGTTGCGAATTCTGGGCGTTACAAGTTAGTAATCAAGAGCCGAGCTTGACCGTAGGACCAGCAAATGGAAACCTAAGAGCCCTCGAAATTCCCATTTGCATATGCTTCTCACATCTGGAGTTGTATTTTGGAAAAGTGGGAACTATTTTCAGGTTGGGTAAAATCTTGGCCGTTTACTCGAAAAAGAATTTGAGTTAAGTTAAATCTGGGGTTAAAATTTTATTCATGGGTTTGGTTATGGGTGACCAAATTTTGCAAAACATTGGTTATTCTTGGCGAAGGTTTGATACAGTATGCATAACAATCTCTTTATTTGTGTTGAAGTATATTATGTGAATCTTATTTGGTATTATTTGTTTTCGCAGTGGTTTTGTCGGTCCCAAATTTACTTCACAAAATTATTGTTACTACTGCTTATTTGGATATACAATCTTGTGTTTGTTTGGCCAAATTATTTAATGTATGCTTCCAACTTATTTGGTTATTTGGTTTTACTTTTCATTTGTGATCTCGGAGACCCTCCGCACCACTTCTTTACTTATGATCCAGCTGTCCGACCCACCACCCCGTTCAATGCATTGGACTACCACCACGCCCAGATGGACTACCAGCTCCAGCCACCAGAACTCGCAGGTTGGTCCAGGATCCGGCACCATCTTCATCCGGGGCTTCAGTCCACCCCACCGTCGGGTGGAGCTCGCATCAGTGCATCGTCATCTGACGCGAATGCTCTCAAGGAGGCACCAGCATCCATGGGGCTTCACTTCTACGACGACAGCAGCTCCTTCAGCAGTCCCGAACCGCAGCGAGGCTAGTTCTTCGCCACGGGAGTGTGGATTATGTTGGGCGTGGATCCAGGAGCCGCACAGACGACGAGTGGCGCGGAGCGAGCAGGAGCCGGAGTACAACTCGGATGACCGTCGAAGCCGCTCGGAGCATTAGAACGCGCCACCCTTAGCTTTGCCGTTTTCTTAGTTTGATTTCCTGTTTAGTTTGTAATGTTAGGATGTTTTGTTTTGTTTGGGGTTAGTGGTGGCATGCCGCTGTTTGTGGTATGTTCACCGTAATTAGGAGTTGAATGTTTTCCTGTGTTTCCAAACCCAAAAAGATCAGTGAATTTAAAGTCAGCCACCTTAATTACCACTCCTGTTTCTGAGCCACTTGTTTTTCACTCCTGCCTTCCTTTGCTCTCCCCCTCAGATGCGTGAACACCAGGAGTTGGAGCCCGTGCTGCTAGTTGATGCTAAGCGCCACCAACCAGCGGAAGGAGCACCTCAGAATCAGGGACACCAACCACATGCACCGCCACTCGAGAACCCAACCCTTGCGCGCAGGTCTGGCCAACTAGGAACCAGATGATGGCTCTGATGAGCATTGCAGATGCAACAGGCAACACCAGCAACCTCCAATCCGGCCCTTGCCCCTCAGTCCAAGCTGCCTGAGTTCTTGAGGGTCAGGCCGCCAACTTTCTCCAGCTCCCCCAACCCATTGATGCCAACGACTGGTGTTGGCAATCGAGAAGAAGCTTAACCTCCTCCAGTGCACCGACCAGGAGAAGGTCACTTTTGTACTCACCACCAACTCCAAGGTCCCGCGTCAGCTTGGTGGGGACAATTTTCCTGGTGACCCGCACCGCTACCACGGAGGTCACTTGGGCCGAATTCTGCTACAATTTCCGGAAGTCGACAGATTCCGGGGAATGTGGCACAGAAGAAAAGGAGTTCAAGGACTTGGCCCAAGGGAATAGGACGGTTACAGAATATCTCCACGAGTTCAACCGTCCTAGCGCGCTATACGCGCCAGAAGAGAAGTTCCGCACCGAGCAGAAAGACAGGAAAACGTTTCTTGGATGGATTGAACGACAGCAGTTGACCAATCAGCTCCTCTCAAGACGACTACCGCAGACTTCGAGAAGTAGTGGATAAAGCTATCCGCCAGGAGAGCCAGCATAACAAGGTGGATCGCAAGAGGGAAGGCAGCACAGTTTCCGGAACCCAACAAGGAAGCCTCAGCGACCACGGATGATGATGGGCCCGCATGGTGGACCAGCCACCATGAATCGTCCGTCAACAACGCCCGTTTCCCCACGGGGCACTCTGGAAGCAACAAGCAACAGCGGGCAGTACAACCGTCAGTCCGCTCCGCGCCCACCAATGGCGCCAGCACAGTAGAGTCAGCCACGAAGGATACCGGGGGCAAGAGCGGACGTCTGCTACAATTGCAATGAACCGGGCCACTTTTCCCCGCCCCGACCCCCAAAGTGGGTCCCCCAAAGCCGAGGCGGAATGGGATCCAGACCTGCAGCTCCCCAGCACGCCCAACGCCAATCAACACAGGTGGTAAAGGGGGCGTGTCAACCATGTCTCCGCTGAAGAGGCACAGGCCGACACCGGAAGTGGATATTGGGTACGTTTCTTGAATCTCAACACCTGCTACTGTACCTTTTGATTCTGGTGCAACGCATCTCTTTTATATCCAAGAAATTTGTGGGGACACATGGGATAAAGGTAGTGGAACTTAAAATCCCCATGAGGGTTCATACGCCTGGAACCGAATTGGTAACTCGCTCACATATAGTTCCTTCAGTGAGCCAAGAAATCCAAGGATCACCTTTTCTAGCCAATCTATCCTCTTGGAATCCCAAAGACCTAGATGTCATCCTAGGGATGGATTGGTTGACCCGACACAAGGGTGATCAACTGTGCAGACCGCACCGTAACGGTGACCACCCGCCGAAGGAAAAGTGGTATCTTTCAAGTCACCTGTGCCGTTGCATCAAGAAGCAAGCTTTAAATCAAGTCGCAGCAAGAGCAATTTTCGGAAAGGTGGGACGAAGCCAGGGAAAGGAGAATAGAGGACATTTCCAATAGTAAGGATACCAGGTGTGTTTCCCAGAGACCTACCAGGGATGCCACCAAAAAGGGAAATTGAATTCAGGATTGATCTGCGCCGGGAACAGCACCAATATACAAGAGGCCTTACAAGAATGGCACCGAATGAGATGGCCGAAGTCAAAAAAAGCAAGTCGCACGACCTGCTAAGAGGGTTACATCCGACCAAGCACATCACCTTGTGACGGGGCACCAGTCATTTTGTGCAAAAGAAGACAAGACAAAACGGAGTGCGTGGACTATCGCGCACTAAAACAATGTCACCATCCAAGAACAAGTACCCGCTTTGCCCGAGGATTGATGATCTGTTCGATCAATTGGAGGGTGCTTGCCACCGTTTTCTCCAAGATAGATAGACCGATCAGGCTATCATCAATTAGAATTCGAGAAGAGGATATACCAAAGAACAGCCTTCACCACGCGGTACGGGCCGTTGAGTGCACTGTTATGTCCTTTGTGACTAACCAAATACACCCGCCTTCTTCATGAATCTGAATGAACAAGGTATTCATGGAGTTCCTAGACAATCTTGTGGTAGTGTTCATCGACGACATCTTGATTTACTCGAAGTCAACATGGAAGAGCATGAAGCAACATGTTCGCTTGGTTCTGCGAAAGGTTGAGAGAGCAACCAGTTATACGCCAAGTTCAGGCAAGTGCGACTTCTGGCTAGAGAGAAGTGCAATTCCCTCGGACACATCATCACCGCTCAAGGAGTTGCCGTGGATCCAACGAACGTGGAATCTGTCACCAATTGGAAACCGCCTAAGACAGTGACAGGTAAAGGAGTTTTCTTGGACTTGCGGGATACTACCGCCGGTTCATCGAGAACTTCTCGAAGATTGCCAGACCTATGACGCAGCTACTGAAGAAGGATGTTAAGTTTGTCTGGACCTCTGACTGCAATCACAGCTTTGAAGAACTCAAGAAGAAGTTGGTTCAGCACCGGTTTTGATCTTACCTGATCCCAAGAAGGATTTTCAAGTATACTGTGATGCATCCCGCCAAGGGCTAGGGTGCGTGTTGATGCAAGAAGGCAGGGTTGTAGCCTATGCATCGCGCCAGTTACGCCCCATGAGAGCAATTACCCAACACACGATCTGGAATTGGCCGCAGTGGTCCATGCTTTGAAAATTTGGCGGCTACCTCATTGGTAACCGCAGTGAGATTTATACGGACCACAAGAGCTTGAAGTACATCTTCACCCAGCCTGATCTGAACCTCCGCCAGAGAAGGTGGCTGGAACTGATTAAGGACTATGATGTGGGGATACATTACCAATCCAGGGAAAGGCCAACGTCGTGGCAGACGCCTTGAGCAGGAAAAGTTACTGCAACACCGCTCAGGCAGAGGCAATGTGCAAGGAAATGCAGCAGAGTTTGAATGCTTGAATCTGGGCATTGTTGAACATGGATTCGTGGCAGCCCTAGAGGCTCAGCCCACGCTTTTTTGATCAAGTTCGCGAGGCACAAGCGAACGATCCAGAAAGTCGAAGAACTTAAGAAGAACATGAGAGTCGGAAAAGCTCAGGTTTTACTGAAGGAGAACGGAACAGTATGGATGGGGGAACGTTTGTGCGTTCCAGAGAATAAAGAACTCAAGACCTAATACTCCGGAAGCCCATGAGACGCAGTACTCCATTCATCCGGGAAGCACCAAGATGTACCAAGACCTTAGAACCAAAGTTTTGGTGGGCCAGCATGAGAAAGGGAAATCGCCGAGTTTGTGGCACTTTGTGATGTGTGTCAGCGAGTCAAGGCAGAACACCAACGCCTGCAGGACTGCTACAGCCACTCAAGGTCCCAGAGTGGAAGGGGAAGAGATCGGGATGGATTTTATCACCGGGTTGCCCCGGACGTCATCGGGGTATGACTCAATCTGGGTGATCGTGGATCGACTCACCAAAGTTGCGCATTTCATCCCCGTGCATACACGTACTCGGGTAAGAAACTGGCGGAACTGTTATGGCTCGCATAATGTGTTTACATGGAGTACCCAGAAGATCATTTCTGATCGTGGTAGCCAGTTCACTTCCAAGTTTTTGGCAGAGTTACAGAAGAGTTGGGAACCCGACTAGAACTTCAGCACAGCATATCATCACAAACAGATGGGTCAGACTGAAAGAGTCAATCAGATATTGGAGGACATGCTGAGAGCTTGTGCCACTAGACTTCGGAGGAACATGGGATAAGAGCTTACCGTACGCAGAGTTCTCGTACAACAACAGCTCCAGGCCAGCTTGCAGATGGCACGTTTGAAGCTCTGTATGGCAGGAAGTGCGCACACCCCTTTTCTGGGATCAGACAGGTGAACGTCAGGTATTCGGAACCGACGCGCTCAAAGAGGCAGAAGAGAAGGTGGCCATAATACGAGAGCGTTTGAAGACGGCTCAATCCAGACAGAAGAGTTATGCTGAATAACCGTCGCGAGACTTAAGCTTCGAGGAAGGAGACTACGTGTACCTTCGCGTCACACCACTCCGCGGAGTACACAGGTTCCAAACCAAAGGGAAGCTAGCACCACGTTTCGTGGGACCCTACCAAGTGTTAGCCCGTAAAGGTGAAGTGGCTTATCAGTTGAGCCTCCCAGCTTCAATGGACTGGCATACACGATGTGTTCCCACGTGTCACAACTGAAGAAGTGTCTGAGGAACCAGCAGAACAGGCAGATCCGGAACAGATCGAGATCCAGGAAGACCTCACCTATGTGGAGAAGCCAATACGGATCCTGGAGATCAGTGAAAGAACACAGCCGAGTCGGGGTAATCAGATTCTGCAAGTACAGTGGAGCCACCATTCAGAGGAAGAAGCCACTTGGAAGCGAGAAGACGAACTGAAGTCCGCCCATCCCCACCTTTCGCCAGCGCCTCCGAATCGGGGACGAGATTCTGTTTAAGGGGGGTAGGTTTGTCACACCCTGAGTTTAGCACACAAAACTTACCTGAGAAATACCTAAGAAAAGGAATTTTAAAATGGCTAGAGGAAATTAATTGATGGTGTAAAATGCAAGATAATAAAGTTGTCGTGGCCGGGAATATGTTTTTCTTGTATTCTCTGTGCCAAAATACATTAACTGGATTTTTAGTGGAATTTACAGAGCGCCGGAACTATTTTTAATAAATCAAAACGCTTATCGGAATTCACATCGTCCTGGAAATCTTTTTCCTTTCTTCCTTTCTCTTTTTCTCCCTCTGGGCCGCTGGCCCGCTCCTGTGCCGCCTTTCCCCCGCGCCGCCTCGCTCCTCCCGCTCGCCCTCGTGCCCGCGCCTCGCGCCCTCGCCCCGCGCCCGCGCCCCCTTGCGCCCTCTGCCCGCGCCCCGCGCTCTCTCGTGCTCGCGCCCGCGCCCAACGCACCTCCGCTGACAGGCCGGGCCCGCCTGTCAGCATCATCTTCTCCTCCGTCCGAATCGGGCGGAGGGGAAATCCCCGGGGCGTCCGATCCGGCGCGCTCCCGCTCATCCTCCGCACTCGCACTCGTTCAAACGGTCGCGGACCGAGTCCGTCCCACTCCCCGAGTTTCCCGGCGTCCACGTCCCCTCTCTCCGTGAATCTCGCACGATCCCACGCCGCCGTCCACTCTCCCGTGCACGATTGGAGCCGTTCGGCCTCGATCTCTCCCGGCCGACTGTTTATAAAACCATCTCCACCCTCTCCTCCATCTTTTCCCCACACGCCGAGCTTTCCAGTGCCCCAGAACCCCGTCGCCACCGCGCATCCGAGCTCCACGTTTTTCGCTGCCTCCGGCCACCGCTCGCCGCCGTTCCGGACGCCGCCAGGCCACTCCGCACCGCCAGCACCTCCGCCGCGCCGCGCATCTCGCCACTCCGTGGAAGCCGAAGCTCGCCGGACGCCTCGCCCGCGCGCACGTGAGTATCGGCCTTCGCCTCCTTTCCGGCCGATGATTCCTGCCGCGCCGTGTCTCCATTCTCCCTCTAACTCCTCTCCCGTCCTCCTCATCTCCAGGACCTCGGTAACCGCCTCTCCCCGTTCCCCGCCGTCGAGCTCCGTCGCCGACGTCGTCCCGAGGCCGCCGCCGCTTTTCGTTGCCACTGTCGTCTTCGCGCCGTCGCTCGTCGTCGCGAGCCGCCGGTGAGAACCCCCTCCGTTTTCCGTTCATTTCCGCCCTCCGTGTGGTCGCCGCGCCGGGTGGTCGCCGTCGTCGACCATCGGGTCGCGTGCGCGCCGCCGCCTCCCGCTCGGGACGGCTGCTTCGGCCGCCGCTCCCCGGGCCGTCCGATCTGCCAGGTGGCTAGATCGGGGCCGCCGCTCGCTCGCCGCGTGGTGCGCCCGCTCTCGGCGCGGTGGCTTGGTCCGCCGTGCGCGCCTCTCGCCGCCCTCTGGTGGAGCCGCCGGTCGGCGCCGGCTTCCCAGTCTAGTGACGTCATTTAATGGTTAATGCGCATTAAATCACTGGTTAATTAATACTTCACTCTGAAAATAGCGGTAAACTTCAATAATCATAACTATTTCATGCGAACTCTGATTAAGTCCATTCAAATTTCATTAAATCCAGAAAAATGCAAGATCATTAAAAATACTTTCAGCCATGTTTGTTGACCCCATGTACTGTTTTTAATTGTTTATGCACTGTTTGTTGTAGAATCCGACGCCGGTAATTCTCCTGCGTATTTCGAGATCGTAGCCGAATACCTTGAGCCGGAGCAAGGCAAGTCGCACTGATACTTTGATCAATTCGTACCCATTTTTCATTAAATTGCTTTGTTTACGCAAATAAACTGCATTATTTCAATAATTCATGTGGATTGGTATTGCCTATACAATGTTAGGTTTCAGCCTTAGTCTTGATAACTAAATCCTTGTCACCTGGGTAATAATATGAGTAGAATATGATCCCTAGGATGCTTAGCCATGCTTAGCAACATAGCTCACCTGGGTATTAATAATGTCTTTTTATATGATTCGACTCAATGTCGAAAAAATGGAACCATGGATAGGTTGTTGTTGAATTCCTAAAATTTTGACCTGAATGGTGGGCTGTGGGTGTATGGTTTGCTTGTCACACCCATGGCAATTAAGGACCGGTTCGCGGAACCACTTGGGCAACTTCCCGTACTTGCCACAAGCCAGCGTGGGCAACGGCTGGGCTTGAAGCGTTTCTTCTCCCTCTCCTAGGCACCGATGAAGAGGGTGGGCGTGATGGAGTTGGGTCGGCCCGGGTAGGGTTGATCGGCTGCCGGATTCACCGTGGCGCAAGGGGGGTAGCCTGGCCAATATGGCGTGCCTGTCGGCAGGTGCAACCTCAGCGTGGTGTGGATGGTTAGGGAGGGGTTGCGTGAACGGTCCTGTCACAGCCTCGCACGGGACATCGTGGTGATGTACTGGCACACGGGAACGTGTGTGGGGGCTGTGTCTTGTGGGTACAGTTGTACACCTCTGATCAGAGTAAAACTATTCGAATAGCCGCGCCCGCGGTAATGGGCACATTGGCCAAGACTCACCGTGATTAGTCTCACCCTAGATAATTAATCTGGTTTTATCAAACCTGGTGTTGTGGAAGGTGTGTGTCCGGTCGGCGTGGTTGAGCTGACCGGGGGTGACCGGTTAGCGTGGTGTAACGCTAGTCGGTGGAGACTGGTGAGTGTGGTTTAACTCTCATCAGTTTCGCCTGTGGTCGTGGTGTAACTTCCATCAGCGCGGCCTGGTCAACGTGGTTTAGCGTTGGTCGGGAAAAGCTGGTCAGCAGGTTACGTTGTCCCGGTGGTGACTGGTTACGTGGTGTAGCGTTAATCAGTGGAGTCCGGGTAACGTGGTGTAACGTACCCCGGAGGTGTCTGGTGAACGTGGTGTAGCGTTCATCAGTGGAGACTGGTTGACGTGGTTTAGCGTCAATCAGTTGGGAATGGTTGGGCCTGGTTAACGTGGTGTAACGTTAATCAGTGGTGAATTAATATTGTTAATTAAATCAACTTTTCAATGTTTGCGAACTACTCCCTTTTGCAACTGCTTTTCCGCAAATAAACCCTATCCATCTTGTACCCGGTGCATATGCATTTTTGTGGGTGTGATTTGTTGAGTACTGTGGGTGGTACTCAGCCTTGCTCCAATTTTCCCCCCAGTGTTGGAGGACGCGTCAGTTGAAGATCATCCTGAGGAATAGGCTGGCTCCGCCGTCAAGGTGCCTGTGGGAATGGAATCGGCTGCTTGGCCAGATGTTTATAGACTCCGTTTTACCTTTTTTTTCCGCTGCACTTATGTAATTTACAGTTTACCCTGTTTGTAAGACACTCTGTATGGCAACTTGGTTTGTGTACCCTGGCTTTCCTGGGCAGGGATTTATTACACATTAATGTTCAGAATTTCGGTGCGAATTTCTGGGCGTTACAGGACCCCTGACTGCAATCACAGCTTTGAAGCACTCAAGAAGAAGTTGGTTTCAGCACCAGTTCTGATCTTACCAGATCCCAAGAAAGATTTCCAAGTATACTGTGATGCATCCCGCCAAGGGTTAGGGTGCGTGTTGATGCAAGAAGGCAGGATTGTAGCCTATGCATCGCGTCAGTTACGCCCCCATGAGAGCAATTACCCAACACACGACCTGGAATTGGCCGCCGTGGTCCATGCTCTAAAGATTTGGCGGCATTACCTCATCGGTAACCGCAGTGAGATTTATACGGACCACAAGAGCTTGAAGTACATCTTCACCCAGCCTGACCTGAACCTCCGCCAGAGAAGGTGGCTGGAACTGATTAAGGACTATGATGTGGGGATACATTACCATCCAGGGAAAGCTAATGTCGTGGCAGACGCCTTGAGCAGGAAAAGTTACTGCAACACCGCTCAGGCAGAGGCAATGTGCAAGGAAATGCAGCAGGAGTTTGAATGCTTGAATCTGGGCATTGTTGAACATGGATTCGTGGCAGCCCTAGAGGCTCAACCCACACTTTTTGATCAAGTTCGCAAGGCACAAGCGAACGATCTAGAAATCGAAGAACTTAAGAAGAACATGAGAGTTGGAAAAGCTCAAGGTTTTACGGAAGATGAGAACGGGACGGTATGGATGGGGGAACGTTTGTGCGTTCCAGAGAATAAAGAACTCAAGGACCTAATACTCCGGGAAGCCCATGAGACGCAGTACTCCATTCATCCAGGGAGCACCAAGATGTACCAAGACCTTAGAACCAAGTTTTGGTGGGCCAGCATGAGAAGGGAAATCGCCGAGTTTGTGGCACTTTGTGATGTGTGTCAGCGAGTCAAGGCAGAACACCAACGGCCTGCAGGACTGCTATAGCCACTCAAGGTCCCAGAGTGGAAGTGGGAAGAGATCGGGATGAATTTTATCACCGGGTTGCCCCGGACATCATCGGGGTATGACTCAATCTGGGTGATCATGGATCGACTCACCAAAGTTGCGCATTTCATCCCCGTGCATACCACGTACTCAGGTAAGAAACTGGCGGAACTGTATATGGCTCGCATAATGTGTTTACATGGAGTACCCAAGAGAATCGTTTCTGATCGTGGTAGCCAGTTCACTTCCAAGTTTTGGCAGAAGTTACAAGAAGAGTTGGGAACCCGACTGAACTTCAGCACGGCATATCATCCACAAACAGATGGTCAGACTGAAAGAGTCAATCAGATATTGGAGGACATGCTGAGAGCTTGTGCACTAGACTTCGGAGGAACATGGGATAAGAGCTTACCATACGCGGAGTTCTCGTACAACAACAGCTACCAGGCCAGCTTGCAGATGGCACCGTTTGAAGCTCTGTATGGGCAGAAGTGCCGCACACCCCTTTTCTGGATCAGACAGGTGAACGTCTGGTATTCGAACCGACGCACTCAAAGAAGTAGAAGAGAAGGTACCATAATACGAGAGCGTTTGAAGACGGCTCAATCCAGACAGAAGAGTTATGCTGACAACCGACGACGAGACTTAAGCTTCGAGGAAGGAGACTACGTGTACCTTCGCGTCACCCCCACTCCGCGGAGTACACAGGTTCCAACCCAAAGGGAAGCTAGCACCACGTTTCGTGGGACCCTACCAAGTGCTAGCCCATAAAGGTGAAGTGGCATATCAGTTGAGCCTCCCAGCTTCAATGACTGGCATACACGATGTGTTCCACGTGTCACAACTGAAGAAGTGTCTGAGGATACCAGCAGAACAGGCAGATCCGGAACAGATCGAGATCCAGGAAGACCTCACCTACGTGGAGAAGCCAATAAGGATCCTGGAGATCAGTGAAAGAAACACCAGGAGCCGGGTAATCAGATTCTGCAAGGTACAGTGGAGTCACCATTCAGAGGAAGAAGCCACCTGGGAGCGAGAAGACGAACTGAAGTCCGCCCATCCTCACCTTTTCGCCAGCGCCTCCGAATCTCGGGGACGAGATTCTGTTTAAGGGGGGTAGGTTTGTCACACCCTGAGTTTAGCCACACAGAAACTTTACCTGTGAAAAATACCTAAGAAAAGGAATTTTAAAAAAGGATAGAGAAATTAATTGATGGTGTAAAATGCAAGATAATAAATTATCGTGGCGGGGAATATTTTTCTTGTATTCTCTGTGCCAAAATACATTAACTGGCTTTTTAGTGGAATTTATAGAGCACAGGAGCTATTTTTAATAAATCAAATACGCTTATCGGAATTAACATCGTCCTGGAAATCTTTTTCCTTTTCTTTCCCTTCTGTTTGCTCTGTTTCCTCTTTTTCTCCATCGCCGGGCCGCCGGCCCAGCACCGCGCCGCAGGCCGGGACCTTTTTTTTCCCTCCCCGGCCTTTCCCTCCTCGCGCCCGTGCCCTCGTGCTCGCGCCCGTGCTCCGCGCGCTCGCGCCCTCGCGCTCGCGCCCTCGCCCTGCGCCCGCGCCCCGCACCCTGTGCCCGTGCCCGTGCCCGCGTGCTCGTGCCCGTGCCCTCTCCCTTGCCCACACCCCGCGCTCTCTCGCGCTCGCGCCCGCGCCCACGCACCTCCCGCTGACAGGCTGGGCCCGCCTGTCAGCATCATCTTCCTCCTCCGTCCGAATCGGGCGGAGGGGAAACTCCTCGGGGCCGTCCGATCCGGCGCCGCCTCCTGCCTCATCCTCCCGCACTCGCACTCGTTCAAACGGTCGCGGACCGAGTCCGCCCCACTCCCCCGAGTTCTCCGGCGTCCACGTCCCCTCTCTCCCGTGAACGACGCGCACGATCTCCACGCCGTGACCCACTCACTCGTGAGCGTTTGGAGCCGTTCGGCCTCGATCTCTCCCGGCCGACTGTATATAAACCATCTCCACCCTCTCCTCCATCTTTTCCCCAACACGCCGAGCCTTCCAGTGCCCCAGAACCCCGTCGCCACCGCGCACCCGAGCTCCACCGTCTTTCGCCGCTTCCGGTCGCCGCTCGCCGCCGTTCCAGACGCCGCCAGGCGACTCCGCCACCGCCTGCACCTCCGCCGCGCCGCGCCGCATCTCGGCCGCCACTCCGTGGAAGCCAAAGCTCGCCGGACCGCCTCGCCCGCGCGCACGGTGAGTATCGGCCTTCCGCCTCCTTTCCGGCCGGTGATTCCTGCCGCGCCGTGTCTCTATTCTCCACTCTAACTCCTCTCCCGTCCTCCTCATCCTCCAGGACACCTCGGCAGTCGCCTCTCGCCCGTTCCCCGCCGTCGGAGTTTCGTCGCCGACGTCGTCCCGAGGTCGCCGCCGCCTTTTCGTCGCCACCGTCGTCTTCGCGCCGTCGCTCGCCGTCGCGAGCCGCCAGTGAGAACCCCCTCCGTTTTCCCGTTCATTTCCGCCCCTCCGCGTGGTCGTCGCCGCGCCGGGTGGTTGCCGCCGGCGACCATCGGGTCGCGTGCGCGCCGCCGCCTCCCGCTCGGGACGGCTGGCTTCGGTCGCCGCTCCCCGGGGCCGTCCGATCTGCCGGGTGGCAGATCGGGGCCGCCCGCTTGCTCGCCCGCGTGGTTGCCCGCGGTGGCGCCACGTGGTGTGCTCGCCTCTGTGCGCCGTCGCCTCCCTCTCCGGTGACGTTTTTTTTTATCGGTTAATGCGCAATAAATCCTCTGGTTAATTATATTTACACTAAAAATAGCAGTAAAACTTCAATAAATCATAACTATTTCATGCGAACTCGGATTAAGTCCATTCAAATTTCATTAAATCCAAAAAAATGCTGAGAATCCATTAATAATACTTTCAGCCCATGTTTGTCGACCCCATGTACTGTTTTTAATTGTTTATGCATTGTTTGTTGTAGAATCCGACGCCGGTAATCCTCCTGCGTATTTCGAGATCATAGCCGAATACCTTGAGCCGGAGCAAGGCAAGTCGCACTGATACTTTGATCAATTTGTACCCATTTTTCGCTAAATTGCTTTGTTTATTCAAATAAACTGCATTATTTTTAATATTACATGTGGGAGGTTATTACCTATACAACGTTAGGACTCAGCCATAGCTTTGAAACCTGATTCCTTGTCACCTGGGTAATAATATGAGTAGATTATAATCCCTCGGATGCTTAGCCATGCTTACCAACATAGCTCACCTGGGAATTAAATAATGTCTTTTTATATGATTTGACTCAATGTCGGAAAAATGGAACCTTGGATAGGTTGTTGTTAAATTCCTAAAATTTTGACCTAAATGGTGGGCTGTGGGTGTATGGTTTTGCTTGTCACACCCATGGCAATTAAGGACCGGTTCGCGGGAACCACTTGGGCAACTTCCCGTACTTGCCACAAGCCAGCGTGGGCAACGGCTGGGCTTGAAGCGTTTCTTCTCCCTCTCCTAGGCACCGATGAAGAGGGTGGGCGTGATGGAGTTGGGTCGGCCCGGGGTAGGGTTGATCGGCTGCCGGATTCACCGTGGCGCAAGGGGGGTAGCCTGGCCAATATGGCGTGCCCTGTCGGCAGGTGCAACCTCAGCGTGGTGTGGATGGTTAGGGAGGGGTTGCGTGAACGGTCCTGTCACAGCCTCGCACGGGACAGTGTGGTGATGTACTGGCACACGGGAACGTGTGTGGGGGCTGTGTCTTGTGGGTACAGTTGTACACCTCTGATCAGAGTAAAACTATTCGAATAGCCGCGCCCGCGGTAATGGGCACATTGGCCAAGACTCACCGTGATTAGTCTCACCCTAGATAATTAATCCTGTTTTATCAAACTGGTGTGTGGAAGGTGTGAGTCCGGTCGACGTGGTTGAGTTGACCGGGGGTGACTGGTTAGCGTGGTTTAACGCTAATCGGTGGAGACTGGTGAGTGTGGTGTTACTCTCATCAGTTTCGCCTGGTGGTCGTGGTGTAACTTCCATCAGCGCGGCCTGGTCAACGTGGTTTAGCGTTGGTCGGGAAAAGCTGGTCAGCGTGATACGTTGTCCGGTGGTGACTGGTTAACGTGGTGTAGCGTTAATCAGTGGAGTCCGGGTAACGTGGTGTAACGGTACCCGAAGGTGTCTGGTGAACGTGGTGTAGCGTTCATCAGTGGAGACTGGTTGACGTGGTTTAGCGTCAATCAGTTGGGAATGGTTGGGCCTGGTTAACGTGGTGTAACGTTAATCAGTGGTGAATTAATATTGTTAAATAAAACAACTTTTTACTGTTTGCGAACTACTTCCCTTTTGCAACTGCTTTTCCGCAAATAAACCCTATCCCATCTTTGTACCCTGTGCATATGCATATTTGTGGGTGTGATTTTTTGAGTACTGTGGGTGGTACTCAGCCTTGCTCCAATTTTTCCCCCCAGTGTTGGAGGACGCGTCAGATGAAGATCATCCTGAGGAATAGGCTGGCTCCGCCGTCAAGGTGCCTGTGGGAATGGAATCGGCTGCTTGGCCAGATGTTTATAGACTCCGTTTTACCTTTTTCCGCTGCATTTATGTAATTTACAGTTTACTCTGTTTGTAAGACACTCTGTATGGCAACTTGGTTTGTGTACCCTGGCTTTCCTGGGCAGGGATTTATTACACATTAATGTTCAGAATTTCGGTGCGAATTTCTGGGCGTTACAAAAAACCACCGGGTGTGCCAAGAAGCTTATTGATGATCTGGTTTGATGCGATTGAACATACGAAGGCCTGGGAGATCTGCTTAGCTCCAGTGCAGGTCCTAAAATATTTGAGGTTCGTAGGCGTGCCAGTCAATTTGACCCCGCAATTGACAAGGAGATGAAGAAATCTGATTACTGATCCAATCGGCCAGTAAGCCGATACGGGTTCCTTCCAGCCGATCGCTGCTATGCTCGTGCCCGGGCCCTCGCCTGTACTCGCGCTCCCGGGTCCTCGCTTGTGCTCGTGCCCGGGTCAGCAGCAACTGCACATCGGCTATCGGCCGATACGGGCTGATATAGACTTCTCGTAGCCGATAGCCGATGGCACCTGTGTATCGGCTAGGAAACCGATAGCGCTATAAACAAATGGATAAGCTGTCAGTATACATGTGCATCGGCTAGAAGCCGATGATAAAATAGATAAGCAAAAACAGTAAGCCAGCCGACTGCCGAGGAAATACATGTGCATCGGCTAGAAAACGATGATAATATAGATGACTAAACAGTAAGGATAATACAGTCGGCTTTATAAAAAGATAACCTATCGGCTAAGCGCTCCGATAGAACGTCGCATATGCACCGATCGGCTCGACAAGGATAAATCTATTATTATCGATCTAGTAGTTCAGACCTAACTGATGCAGCACAGATCGATAATAGTAAAGGAACCTCAACAAGCCGATAGACCTAATGCAACTGTGATGTAATAAGAAACTTACCGCTATGCATTCCGATAAGACGCTTGCGCAAAAACCATCAACCTAGCAGGAACGATTTATCGCTGGTAGTTCAGTAGGTCGGACCCAACCGATGCAGCACGAACTGATGATAAATCGCCCCCAGTAAACTGATAAGATCTACGCACGCGTGATGTGGTATACCTGATCAGCCTAAGAGGTCGGACCGAACCGATGCAGCCGTAGACAGGGCAGATACACCTGGGTAAGGGGTGACGAGTCTTACCCTCTCGCAGGAGTTCGGACCTAACCGATGCAGCCCCGCTCGAGAAGCAAGAACCCGTCGAAAGGGGTGGCGATGCGCCGAAGTTAATTGATCGAGAGATAACTTACAAGTCCCGGGCATACGTATATACCCCGAGTTACAAGAGTCCTTATAGGACACGGAACACAACTTCCTATCTATAAAAGGAAAACTAACAAGCCCTGATCGGATACAAGATCAGGTTTTCCTAAAAATTATCAAAACTACCTAATTTATAGATAAGGTAATTAACTGCCATAGCGTGGTCTTCACGATTCCTCCCCGAATCCGGCTTCTTCTGGATTAGCTCTCAACGGCTGATATCACTTCTTTCCTTAACCGAGTCCGACGCGAACCGTGCCAAATTTTGGCGTTAACACATGCCCCCCAATTTCGGAGTTTGTTATCAAACTTCGAAATTCTTCTTCTGTTTGGGCCTCAATATTCTTTCCTGGCCTCTTAAAATCGGCTTTCATGAGCCGATACCTTTTGTACTAGGTGTGCTATGCTCTTGAAGTCTTCTGATGAAAATCTTTCCTTGATCGAAGCCACCAAACCTTGGAATGCTAACTCGGCCAGCTGTGCATCATCCAGACTTAAACTATAACATCGGCTTCTAACATCACGAAACCGCTGGATATATTCTGCGACTGATTCCTCCGGCTTCTGTATTACCGATGTTAAGTCTATCAAACTCATCTCCTGACTCCCCATAAAGAAATACTTGTGGAATTGCTTTTCCAGATCGGCCCAACCTCGAACTGAGTTAGGTGGCAATGAAGAAAACCATGTAAAGGCCGATCCCGGATATGATAACGGAAGAGTCTAAACTCTCAAAGCTTCTACAGCCGATGCGTCTCCACATTGAGCCAAGAATCGGCTGGCATGTTCCACTGTAGATACATCATCCTGCCCTGAGAATTTGGAGAAGTCTGGTACCCTGTATCGGCGCGGCAACGGAGCTCTATCAAACCAATCTGGATATGGAGGCCGATACATAAACATTTCCTCCTTCGGTCTTAGACCAAATTGCTCTCTTATCACCTCTGTGACTCTTGCTGATAAATCTTCTGTTGGATCTTCACCGTAATAACGCAGAGGTGGAGTTGATAGCCGATTTTGATTCTGATATTCCCTCGGATAATTGTACTCAGGAACAGCTTCTGGATAACTCTGTTGATGCCCCCCATAGTACGCAGTTTGATATCCTTGAGGAATCCCATCTTGTTGCCCCCCGGGTATTTGAATCGGCTCCACTGCCTTCTTGATCAAGCTCTGTAATGTGTTCACCAATATCCCAGATTGATCGGTCAACGCATGATGAACTGCTTTATTAAACATGTCTTGGATCGGCTTTTGTGAATTTGCAGGCGATGTATGGCTCGATTCATCAATCAGAACAGGTTTTGGAAATTGTGACCTCTGAATCGGCCCTTGATCTGTCATACCAAAGGATTCTAGACAAAGCTTCCGAAAATCATTGATGTTCTGCTCCACTTGTTGTCTCTGTTCTTCGGTCAAGTCATCCATTGTAACTGGGATTGTATCATCTTTGCTGACCTCTTTTTCAGCCATGTTGAAGTTCTGTGTCCCACCGGGCGTGCCAAAAGTATGTTCGCACCAAAAACCACCGGGTGTGCCAAGAAGCATGTTGATGATCTGGTTTGATGCGATTGAACATACGAAGGCCTGGGAGATCTGCTTAGCTCCAGTGCAGGTCCTAAAATATTTGAGGTTCGTAGGCGTGCCAGTCAATTTGACCCCGCAATTGACAAGGAGATGAAGAAATCTGATTACTGATCCAATCGGCCAGTAAGCCGATACGGGTTCCTTCCAGCCGATCGCTGCTATGCTCGTGCCCGGGCCCTCGCCTGTACTCGCGCTCCCGGGTCCTCGCTTGTGCTCGTGCCCGGGTCAGCAGCAACTGCACATCGGCTATCGGCCGATACGGGCTGATATAGACTTCTCGTAGCCGATAGCCGATGGCACCTGTGTATCGGCTAGGAAACCGATAGCGCTATAAACAAATGGATAAGCTGTCAGTATAACATGTGCATCGGCTAGAAGCCGATGATAAAATAGATAAGCAAAACAGTAAGCCAGCCGACTGCCGAGGAAATACATGTGCATCGGCTAGAAAACCGATGATAATATAGATGACTAAAACAGTAAGGATAATACAGTCGGCTTTATAAAAAGATAACCTATCGGCTAAGCGCTCCGATAGAACGTCGCATATGCACCGATCGGCTCGACAAGGATAAATCTATTATTATCGATCTAGTAGTTCAGACCTAACTGATGCAGCACAGATCGATAATAGTAAAGGAACCTCAACAAGCCGATAGACCTAATGCAACTGTGATGTAATAAGATAACTTACCGGCTATGCATTCCGATAAGACGCTTGCGCAAAAACCATCAACCTAGCAGGAACGATTTATCGCTGGCAGTTCAGTAGGTCGGACCCAACCGATGCAGCACGAACTGATGATAAATCGCCCCCAGTAAACTGATAAGATCTACGCACGCGTGATGTGGTATACCTGATCGGCCTAAGAGGTCGGACCGAACCGATGCAGCCGTAGACAGGGCAGATACACCTGGGTAAGGGGTGACGAGTCTTACCCTCTCGCAGGAGTTCGGACCTAACCGATGCAGCCCCGCTCGAGAAGCAAGAACCCGTCGAAAGGGTGGCGATGCGCCGAAGTTTAATTGATCGAGAGATAACTTACAAGGTCCCCGGGCATACGTATATATACCCCGAGTTACAAGAGTCCTTATAGGACACGGAACACAACTTCCTATCTATAAAAGGAAAACTAACAAGCCCTGATCGGATACAAGATCAGGTTTTCCTAAAAATTATCAAAATACCTAATTTATAGATAAGGTAATTAACTGCCATAGCGTGGTCTTCACGATTCCTCCCCGAATCCGGCTTCTTCTGGATTAGCTCTCAACGGCTGATATCACTTCTTTCCTTAACCGAGTCCGACGCGAACCGTGCCAAATTTTGGCGTTAACAGCCGACTAAATGGGCTTGGGCCTACACAGTCGGTGTTGGGCCACCAAGATATGAGTTCCTACAGTAGCATGCTCCATGTGGGCCGCCCGCAAGCTGAGTTGAAATTATAGCACTGGTGCTACTAACAGGAGCCAATGAGGTAAACAGATATGCTTCATGAGAGCCTTATTGCTAAACATATATGTTTGGGTATCTGTTTTATCCACCAGGTCTCGAGGATATATCCTTACAAGGATCACAAGCTGATCTTCATTAAAATTGGTGATGCAGGTATCTTTCTCAAGTACACCTGACCATGCCGTGGATTTATTTTCACAAAAGTGGTACTCGACCTACATGCTTGGCCATCAGTTGCCATGAGCAACATCATTCCGGCCGATATGATGCTGAAGAGTCTAACTTTCGAGTAGTGCACTACTCGGGAGAGACTATAAATTTCTCATTCCCGCTGACATGATGTGGAGGAGTCTAGCTTCTGGGTGGGACGCCACTCAGCAAAGACTATAAACCCCCTTTCCAGCTGACATGACGCTGAAGAGTCCCATATACGAGTAGCATCCTACTCGGCAAGACTATAAACACACATTTTGACTGACATGAAGTCAAAGAGTCCTACATACAAGTAGTTCCCTACTCGGCAAGACTATAAAGTTTATTCCGGTTGACATGATACCGAAGAGTCTCATATACCAGTAGTATACTACTCAGGAAAGACTTCCAGGTTAAAGATCTTTGACTTTATGTTTAATTGTCTTCACAATTAAGCACAAAGTCGGGGGCTACACCTAATAGGTGCGCCTATTCGGCGCACACTATTCATATATCTCCATGAAGCCCTTCATAGCCTCGCTGCCAGCTGACATGAAGCAGGACTCGGGAAGAAGACTCACTCAGACAAAGAGTACTCGGGAGCATTGCACTCGGGCAATCTTCACCATGGAGGATGAGCACTCGGCATCAGTTGTGACTCAACTATGAAGGTCTCAGGGGCTACTGTGGAGGCCATGGGCCCCGGGTACCTCATCACCTACATATGGGCCGCTCGGATAGAGGATGGGCCGAATCATGTAATTAGAGATAAGATAGCACCCGGCAGGCTTTACCTTGTACGATAAGGAATAGCAGTCTTAGTCGGATAAGTTTCTATCTCTAAGAAGGAAATCCCTTGACCGTATCCGGCTAGGATCCTTATCATGTACACCTGTCCCCTAGTATATAAAGGGAGGCAGGGCGCCCCCTGAGGGCACGGGAAGATCATCGATCAACACAACCCATCAGAGGAATAAGACCACAACTGGACGTAGGGTATTACCTCACATCGAGGGCCTGAACCAGTATAAAATCTCTTTGCATTCCTCTGTAATCCACCGAGTTTCCCCTTGCCGAGTAGCCCTATAGTTCTATTGCCGGTGTAAAACATCGACAGGTCCTGTCACGGCCCCTTCACCGTGGGTTACAGGCACGTGAAGACACGTGCAGGGCTGTGTCTTGTGAGTAAAGATGTACATCTCTGGCCAGAGTTAAAACCTATTCGAATAGCTATGCCCGCGGTTATGGGCGATTGGTCAAGACTCACCGTGACTAGTCTCACCCTTACTTAATTAACTTGACTTAATGGAATAGGTATAGCTCAGGTGGATGGTTTGGGCCTAATCAATGTGGTGTAGCGTTGTTCAGTGATGGATCAATACTGATTAATATAACAACTGTTTTACCTGTTTTATCACTACCATTGTTTACAACTGCTTTTACGCAAATGAGCCACCAACCTCCCTTTGAAATCCCGTGCACAAATGCATCATTGGTGTGGCTTGCTGAGTACGGTGGGTGGTACTCAATCTTGCTATAATCTCCCTTTTCAGAAAAGAAGACCTTGGCTTATACCCCCAGTTGAGCTTGCCTGTGGTGTGGAGCTAAAGTCACGCTAGAATCGCCTTTCCACTGCTGTTTTCTTCCGTGTGAAGACTAAGCGCCACTTCTGTAAGTATTTACGCTTTGTTTACGTTTGGATTTGTTTATCGATTTGTCATTTTGTGTACCTGGCTTGATTCCTGGACAGGGATTTTAATACACAAAATAGTCTAGAAATTGGCTAAATTTCTGGGCGTGACAATTTCCTTCTAGGAACACAACGTACCTGGCTAGGACTATATCCTTTACTTGTCATACAAGGTAACATGTACCGAGTCGTATTATATTCCCTAATTACATGATCAGGCCCATCCTCAATCCGAGTGGCCACAATGCTTCCCATGAGGTACCCGGAGCCCATGGCATCCACAATAAGGATCAGCTCAACCTGCTCAATTCCACTAAGGGTAAGGGTAAGAGAAAGTTCTATTAGGGAGAAGGCTCTAACTTCAATAAGGGCAAGCCCAACAACCCTCAACAGCAAAGAGGATGCAAGGCCAGTTCTTCAAGATCTCAAGGTCAGGCCTCGACTAGTGCCTATGTGCCAAGAAACTATATTTGCAAATTTTGCAAAGAGGATGGACACTGGCAGAAGGACTGCACTATGTTTAAGGCATGGTTAGCCAAGCACGGTACACTTGAAATCGACATAATCTCTAATGTTGATGAATCTTTTTATGTTGAATTCCCCAAGATACTTGGTAGACTGACTCAAGTGCCACTGTGCACGTTGCAAATTCGTTGCATGATTTCAATACCGTCTAGATACTAAGAAGGGGGGCGAACCCTATGAGTAGCTGATGGCGAGGAGATCGAAGTTAAAGCCATTGGACAAATCATACTCAGACTTCCTAGCGGCTTCAGTCTTCTTCTATTAGATGTTTTATTTGCTCCCTCTGTTAAGAGGAACCTTTTTTCAGTTAATGTATTGACAACCACTCGTTATGACTGTCATTTTAGTAAGAGAATATGTTATATTCAGTTTAATATTAAGGTTATTGGTCTGGCCTTTGTGCAAGACAAGCTTTATTGATTATCTCTGGATGATTTTGTGATGAATGTTGTGAATGCCTGTAATGATAAGATAGAGACGTCGTCGAAATTGTGGCATTATCGTTTAGGCCACATTTCTAGGGGAGAATGGAACGTCTCATTAAGGAAGAAATACTCCTCCCCTTAGATTTCTTAGATTCATATCAGTGTTTACACTGTATTAAGGGGAAATTCACTTAGACAATTACGAAGAGGGCCACTAGGAGTTCAGGTCCTTTAGAAATCATTCATACTAGTATTTGTGGACCATTCCCAGTGACATCAGTGGATGGTTTTGACTCATTCATTATGTTCACAAATGATTTTTCCTGTTTTGGTTACGTTTACCCCACAAGCGATTGTTCTGAATCACTTGAGAAATTTAAGATATTTAAGGCTGAAATGGAAAATCAGCACAATGCAAAAATTAAGGTTGTGAGATCGGATCGTGGTGATGAATACTATGGGAAACATGCTCCGTTTGGGCAAATACCCGGTCCCTTTGCCCAATATCTTCAGCAACATGGGATAGTAGCCCAATATTCCATGCCTGGAGAACCTCAGCAGAATGGAGTGGCAGAGCTACACAACCGTTCACTTATGGACATGGTACGAAGCATGCTTAGTCACTCTACTTTGACGAATAAGTTGTGGATTGAAACACTAAAGCAACTACCCATATAATTAACAGAGTTCCTAGCAAATCAGTGCCTAAGACACGTTATGAGTTGTGGACTGGAAGAAAGCCAACTCTGAACTACTTACGTGTATGGGGCTGTCGTGCACAAGCCAGAATTTTCAACCCATATTTGAAGAAATTATATTCTAAGACAAGAAACATCTAAGGGATACCGATTTTATTGTCCAAACCGTGTCACTAAGTTTGTGGAAACAAGACACGTTGTCTTCTTTGAAAATTAGGATCAGGGGAGCTCACAGGAAAGGGAAATTAATCTTGAGGAGATTCAGGCAAATGTTGCATTACCAGAAATCCAAGAAAATAATGCTCCCACTATTCAGAGTGTGCCTCAGAATGTAGCACCATTAGGTGGTAATTCTGGACCTGTTGGAACTGCACATGTTGTTGAGGAAACTGATAATGAGTTTCAACAAACTTCAGTAGCACAGAATGAAGAAACTCCTCAAACACAAGTGGTCAATAATGAAACTCAGCAATTAAGAAGATCACAGCGAGAGAGGAGGTATGCCATCCCTGATTATTATGAGGTCTACATGAGTGAAGACATTTCGAAGGTAGATGATCCTACCTTGTTTAAGGAAGCTATGATGAGTAAGCATTCATCCAAGTGGCTTCAAGCCATAAAAGATGAACTCAGATCTATAAGTCATAACAGTGTTTGGGATCTAGTAAAAGTTCCTAATGGAGTCAAAACAGTAGGCTGTAAATGGATCTATAAAACTAAGCTGGACTCCAAAGGGAATATCGAACGGTTTAAGGCAAGACTTGTAGCAAAGAGTTTTTCACAGAGAGAAAGAATTGATTATAATGATACATTTTCTCCTGTCTCTAAGAAAGACTCATTTAGAATTTCCATGGCCTTAGTTGCACATTATGACTTAGAGCTCCATCAGATGGATGTAAAAACAGCTTTTCTAAATATTGATCTGAATGAAAATGTTTACATGGCACAACTGGAAGGTTTTGTTGTGGAAGAAAATGAGCATTTAGCATGCAAACTTAAAAAATCCATTTATGGACTTAAGTAAGCGTCTGGACAATGGAATCTGAAATTTGATGAAATCATCAAGAAATTTGGATTTAAGTAAAACGAGGTGGACAACTATATTTATGTTAAGGTTAAGGGTGGAAAGTTTATAATACTAGCACTCTATGTGGATGACATTTTATTAGCTAGCAGTGATAAGAATTTACTGCAAGAAACTAAGAAATTTTTGTCATCCAAATTCGATATGAAAGATCTCAGTGATGCATCTTATATTTTAGGTATTGAAATTCACCGAGATAGGTCTAAGAGAGTACTGGGATTGTCTTAGAGTGCATATATCAGCAAAGTATTAGAAAGATACAATATGAGTAAATGCTCGGTATCGCGTGCTCTAATAATGGAGGGTGATAAGTTTGGATCATTCCAAAGCCTGAAGAATCAGTTAGAATTAGATATCATGAAAACGGTACCATATGCTTCAGCTATCAGAAGTTTAATATACGCTCAAGTTTGTACGTGACTAGACTTAGCATTCGTTACCGAGATGCTTGGCAGATACCTGTCTAATCCAGGTTTAGACCACTGAAAGGCAATTAAGAAAGTACAACGTTATTTGCAAGAAACTAAGGATTACATGCTCACATACAGAAGGTCTGAAAATCTTGAAATTTTAGGCTATTCAGACGTAGATTTTGCAGGGTGTGTAGATACTAAGAAATCCACTTCAGGTTATATCTTCACCCTAGCAGGAGGAGCATTTTCATGGAAAAGCTCCAAACAGACATTGACTACAACGTCAACAATGCAAGTAAAATTTGTGGCATATTATCATGCTATGGGACAGGCTGTATCGCTCAGAAATTTTATCCCGAGATTGAAAGTGGTAGACAACATTGATAGATCACTTATAATATACTATGACAATGAGGCCGCAATTTTCTATACGGGTAACAACAAGTCAAGTGAAGCTGCCAAATATATTGACATTAAGTATCATGTTGTGAAAGATAGAGTCTATGATCAGACTATTAAGATTAAGTATATCAGTACTAAGTTTACGCTCGTGGATCCGCTTACCAAAAGCTTATATCCCAATTTGTTTAAGGATCATGTTACTAGCATGGGGATAAGTAATTGCCTTGACTAAGATCCTGGATATAAGGGGGCATAAGGTTCAATCAACACCCGTTAAGATAAGTTAGGAGTTTATCTAAGTACCGCAGTAAACTATAAGTCTTGTTGTCTCAATGAAGTTCGATGTCATTGTGACACATTGCTTTGGGCAGCTGTTTTACTTAGTGGACTCGTCAGTTAGCCTCACGATCAAGGAGAGAATGTTGGTTGATTGTTTCAGCCCCATTGTCGAGATAAATTAGGGAAAGTAATCTTCCACTGAATTCCTTCCCGTACAAGAAAAAAATTAGGGATATGCAGTTTGTTGTGATCAGTTAACAAATGAATTAGAGATAATATTTGGTTAGCCCCTGAGCCCCACCAACACGCATATATAAGGGGAAGAGGTGCATGGCTCAGAGGGCTTGAAGTCATTGTCCCTAAAACCCTAAAACCCTAAGAGCCCGATCGATTAGAGTGTTGGAAGCGGTTCGTAGCGCTAACCCTAGTCGACGATCTCAAGCAAATTCAGTGAAGAAGCAAAAGAAGAAGAAGAAAAGCAAGAAGACGATGGCATCACAATCAACCGGTCAATGTTCACAAAATTTTACATTATGGTGATTGTTTATGGCTAAGTAAATTCATCTATCAGTATGTATTTGATATAACAGTCCTATCGTATGGGTATACGTGCACGATCCCTTTTCTTTGATAGCACCTCTGTTTTAAAATATAAGCATTTCTAAGTTGTTTAGCAAAGATTAAGGTTAGAGAGAAAAGACTTTGGTGCCCTCAATAAATATAGAATGAATGGAGGTGGGAGGGTAGGTGTGGCTAAGATGGGAATAAATTTGAATGTAAAGTGAGATTGATAGGACAAGTAATACAGTGAATAGTGCTAGAAATTCTTATATTTTGGAAAAAGATTTGAATCCTAGAAATCCTTATATTTGGAATGAATGAAGTATATATGTTTTTTAAAATATACAAAAAGTATTGACTGAATTTCCGGTCAGGAGAGAAATCATGTCAGGAGCTGGAGGTTATCCCATGTCTGATATACATAGCCCCTAAATTACAAAGACCATGTGCCAGTGTAAGACAAAATTGCATTCATACCAATGAAAATTATTTTGTATTAGATCGCCAAAATATTGTACTTCATTATAGACCACCAAATGAAGGCGACGACAATCTAGCGAGATTGTGGCATTGGCTTTACGGCCCAATGGAGCACCAGTGACGCGTTAAATCTCAAGGTGGAATATCGTGTGGCTAAGGTGGAGTGAACCAGAGCAACTGTGGTAACACTGAATTTGTCTATGCCTTCAATTTAGAATAACTCATATAATGATATGAAACAGTGGCGAAAAAATTTAAAAAATATAATAAAAGTTTGTGTTAGAGAGGGTCTAGAGCGAAACTTGTTCGGTAAAAAGGGAAAGTCAAAGCACAAATTCTGTTTAAAGCATGAGAAAGAATATGCCGTGGAAGCCATAGTGATAAACTAATACTTCATTGCGCTTTGCCGCGAAAATCCACAAAAAAAAAATTCACGAACCGCCCCGGCCCGCCCTACATATGTAATTCGACTTTTTCTTTTTTGTTTTTGGCTACCAAATTGGAGGGAGGGGAAAGGGCACAAAACCTCGCGGTTGCCAAAAGGAATCCACTCCCCGAATCCCTCTTCCACCCACCCAGCTCTGGTCGCCGCAGTTGGCCATGTCGGCGGCGGCGGTAGGGGAGGCGATGCGGCAGAAGAGGCGGAAGAGGCGGAAGAGGAGGAACCTGGCGGAGGACGAAACATTTCCCCACCCGCCGGCGGCTGAAGAATCTAATCCCCTCTCTTGGACCCCGCCCAATCCAGCGGCCTCGGTGCCATCCGCCGCCCCCGAAACCCCAATCTTGTCGGTGGCGGTGGCGGAGAGGAGAAAGGAGCGGAAGAGAAAGAGGGAGCAGGCGGCGGCGCCGTCTCCTCCACCTACTACGCCTTCCGCTGCCCATACATCGGTCCGGAAGGATGAGGAGGCAGCGGGGGTGAGGAAGAAGAAGAAGCGAAAGAGAAGGGAGCATGAGGAGGGGCCTCCCGCCGCAGCCGGAGTACTATTTTTGGAGGCGGTGCAGGCGGAGGCAACCACGCCGAGGACGAAGGAACAGCCGGGGTCGGCCTGCCAGTCGCGGCAGCCATCTGATGACCAAATCCACCCAGTTCCACCGGGAGAGGGACGAGATGAAGCTGATGGCCCAATGGGCAGGAGTGTGAAGAGTAGCAGCAGCAAGAAGCCCCGCGTCCTGAGCACCCGCGAGATCATCAAGATGAGGATAGAATTGAGGAAGCAGCAGCCACTGCCTCAAGGGCTTTTTGACCCTTCCAATCCCAATTCCAATCCTCCCATCCAGCAGGACGCCAATCATTCTTCACCATTCGGCGCATTCTTTGACCAGTTCTGCTACAAACCCAACCACCAAGATCGCAGTCCCCCACTTCCTAGAATGCCTGAGCGTCTAACCAGGCCGCTGTCTCGGGATCACCTATCATCTGGTTCATCTCAGCTCATGGCAAATGAGACCTGCAAGATCAACACCTCTAAGACTTCCAAGACAACAATCTCCAAGAGAAAACAGCCAGGCTCAGCCTCACTAAACCAAGAAAATACAAGGTTAGAAGAAATGGAAAAGCCTGTGAGGAAGGCAAGGGTGAAGAAGGAAAGAAAACCACCACCATTGCTTACCTCTATTGAGAAGCAGTCAGACAAATACCGCCGCCTTCCCTTGGACCAGCTAGTGCCCCCGCCACGCTCTCCTCATAAGCTGCTGCAGGAGAAATACGCTTCTGACCCGTGGAAGGTCATTGTCATCTGCATGCTCCTCAACTTAACACAGGGGAAACAGGTGAGCTGCCTAATTATCTTTTTCTATTTATCATCTAAACCAAACCTTTAAACTACAATCGTGGAAAGTAACTTGTTTGATGGACAAGAGTTTCTAGAACCATCAAAAGAAAATTACTCTTACATGTGTTGCTGTTAGCCACTAATGAACAATCTTACTTCTTGTTGTTGTAAACACATTACACGTCTTTTATCGACAAAAGAGTGGTTAACTGAATAACTGTGCCCATTTGTCGCAACTTGTAAAATTCCAACTCATAACTATGGTTGAATTGTGAAATGCATTTTGTAATTTAAACAAGGAGCAGCTTCCATCTTGTCGTGTTGGTTATACTGCTGCACAGTACAGGTTACAAATTCCATATCTTGTGTTTTAGTGTAGCATTGAGTCTAGATTGGCATTTGCATTAGTTTAAAAGGTGAGTGACCTGATATTTCAAAAGATAAATTTGAAGGACTTCAATGGCCGGTGTGAACTAATGTAGGTAAGGAGGAAAGTGAAGGGGTTCTTCAAACGATATCCTGATGCTCAAACTGCATTTAATGCTGATCCTGAAAAGATGGCCAAGTATCTGGCCCCTCTGGGTCTGCAGCGTGTAAAAGCAAACAGAATCCAGAAATTCTCTAAGGCATATGTTGAAAAAGAATGGACCTACATTACTGAGCTTTGTGGTGTTGGCAAGTGAGGCCCTTAACTCTTCTGCTGTATATTAGTATTTGTCGGATGATGTTTCTTGTCTTTCTACATTAGTAATAAATAGGTTGACTTGTGCTGCAGGTATGCAGCTGATGCTTACGCAATCTTCTGTGCTGGCAAGGCAACAGAGGTGGTACCTGCAGACCACAAGTTAGTTGATTACTGGAAGTATGTTTGCTTTGAGTTGCCCATGATTCAGGTAGGAATTTCGACATAGAAATTTAAATGAATTGCTCGTTACTTTTGAGCTATTTTAGCTTGTATGTGAAGGTAACACATCACCTTGCCTCAACCCTTCTTCCACTAGGAGAAAAGCAATCGGTAATGGATTGGCGATGTTCATACTTAGGTTATAGCATCAAATAACAAAATGGGTAAACATATAGTGCATACCCATCTTAAGAGTTTTCAGCAAAGGCCCTTTTTCAGATATATCGTTGTTAATTGCTTGCATGTCTATTCTGTTGTGGTAAATCTATATTAGAGCATGACATCTTATGGTAATGAGTTTTAAATTGGGTGGACCATACTGAGGACATCTAGGCATGTAGCTGCTGGTAGTGAAGAGCCACTGACAGTAGACTAAAGGCCAGATCCAAGCGTGCACAACAGCCTACAGGGATTACATGATTTAGCGTTGGATCCTTTTAATCCTGGTATGATAATCTTGGGTTAAGTCCGATTTACCAACCCCCCGCCCCCACAACTATGGCAAAAGTACGATTTACCCCCCTTAAATATGAAACCAGACATTTAACATTCCTCAACTCGTCAAACTGGATGAATTACCCCCCTAACCCAAACAAAGGCTGTATTAGTCCTACTTGGCATCCACGTGGCAGCGGTTTAGTGATGTGGCAATAAAGTCAACAAAAGATTAACATATATATTTAAAAAGTCCTGGTCGGGTCCACAAGTCATCCCTATTCATCTTCTTCCTCCTTTTCCCCTTCTCTTCTCTCCAAACAAAATGCCATCCACAGTACCTCGCTCTCACTCTCTCACTCGTTCAGCAGCGACGGCAAAGCCGAACGGGGTGGCAACGAGGCGGGCAGTGCCAGTGGCCAGGGATGAGATGTGTGACAATGTTCCTCACGCAGGTAGGAAGCCGAGCTCGTCGAGGAGGAGCGCGTCGGGTCTGGGCCGGTATCCTCCGCCGCTGCCGATAAGCTAAGATTTGGGAGTCAACAAGGGCAAGCTTGACTCTTCTGCCGCCTCTCTTCCCTGAGCCGGCCCGCAGTTCTTCTCAGATGCGACCAGCCTGCCATTGTTGCAGCTCTCAACCATGGCAGCTCTCACCCGATCTTACCTTCCCCAATTCCCCCTTACCCATCTCTAATTAAAATTACCCATACCCGTTGGGTATTTGGGTAAACCACAGAATGCTAGAACTAGTACATCCAAGTATTCCATCAAGAACCAAGGCAAAATCCATCTCAAAAAAAAAAAAAGAACCAAGGCAGAAGCTAGCAAGCTAGTGTTGCATGTTTCTGTCAACATCAGATGGCTGTGTTGTTGCAGCATCGAGCAAAACAAGGAGCAAGAACAGCAGAGGTGTGTGCGGCACGGCTGTTGTCAGCGTGAGGTGCCGCCGCCGCAGCACCAGGGTGGAGGTGTTGGCGCAGAACAGAAGAGGAGGCCTGGGGACATACGTGTCGCCGTGGAGTGCTCCTCTCTCAGCTACCCCACCTCCCCATTCCGGCTCCTCACGCCAGTGCCTCCTCGCTGTCGTGGGAGTGGAGACTTACGATGCGGCAAAGGTTGCAGAAAAGGGGAGAGAAATAAGAAGAGAGGAGGAACAAGGTTGCAGAGGCTGACAGGTGGGTCCGTTGCTAGGTTGGGCACCACGTAATCCTAAAACCACCATGTGTTGAGTAGAGGGGGTAATTCGTCCGGTTTAAAGAGTTGGGGGGTGCTAAATGTCTGGTTTCATAGTTAAGGGGGCTAAATCATACTTTTACGATAGTTGAGGGGGTAAATCAGAATTAACCCGATAATCTTTAAATGATTGGTGTGGACTATATGCCCCATCTTACAAGTTACTCTAAAATTCAGTCTGGATTGTTGATTTTCTTTAAATTTGTCAAACTCTCAAGTGGGCTGTACTGAATCATTTGCTTCCTCCGTTTCAAATTACTAGTCGTTTTACCTTTGTCTTAAGTCAAATATTTCTATTTTTGACCACCAATTTCTAAAAATTCATATAGTTTAACAACATGTGGAATATGTATTATGAAAGTATTTCTCATGGTGAATCTAAAAGCATAAATCTTGTGATGTTAAAAATAGAAATTTTTGACTTAGGACAAAGCTAAAACAAGTAATTTAAAACGGAGGGAGTACTGCATATTTCAGGGTATGCTTTCTGCATTTAATTTTTATCTTATTACCATTGGAAGCAACATATTCTATGTCCTTACCTTGCAATTATTCTATGTCCTTACATGCTACTTTTAGCTTAATATGCCAACAAATTCTGTTTTCTTGGCTAGTTGAATTGAGACAAACGTGACGAACCTTTGTCCTGTGATTTTTGACTATGTCCAGTAGCGGTATGCTAACACACTCCAAAACTAGAATTTTCCACATGCATATCATGTGATCTTAACCATTGTCTATATATTGTATTGCAGCAATCTCAGGACATGCAGGAAGCTGGACTGGTTTACATGGAGCATGCTGTCCCTAAGGTGGAGGAATTGGCCGTGTGCTGCTAAATTAATGGAAATTGGAAAGATAGCTGTAGGAGGGTAGGACGGAGCAAGTGCTTTTGTTCTTATTTGGTCCTTAATGTTATGTGCTCCTGGCTCATGCTTGTCTATTTTGGAACTTCAGAGAACTAGTTCCATTTTGTGATTACTGATTACTAGGTTGTAACTAAGTCACCACTAGCCTTGAAGGGGCAGAAGTGGGGTTTGGGCTGGGCTCTCGTTTACTGTGAGCATGTTTTTCAAACTGCTAAATAGTGTATTTTTTTAAAAAAACTTTTACATAGAAGTTTTTTTAAAAAATTAAATAAATTTATTTTTTAAGTTATAATAGTTAATTAATCGTACGCTAATGATTTCACGTGTAGGTGATCAGCTTTAGCCAGAAGCTGAAGTGAAGGTGCCCTTTGTTCTACCCGGTAGCTTAAAAAAGGTAGGGATGGGGCATCGAAAGGAAGCTTAATAACCCTTTTGAAACATAGGATTGAAATAATATAGATAAAATATAGAAATAACCGTTCGAATAGACCATAAGAAAATTGTAGGAATTAGAGAGGAGATAAAGACTCAAAAAAAGTTTCTATGATGTTGGACCTCATGTTATCTTTTCTCTAAAATCTTCTTGACTTAGCCTTTCTGTAGGAATTTCATAGGATGGTTGTTATTATGATCATTTGTTTCAAAGCACCATATAGGAAATTTTCCTATAAGATTCAAATCCTACAAATTTTTTATATTTTTTCTACAAATCAAAGGGGCCAAATATCTTCATTCTTCCAAACTTGTCACGTCCTGAGTTTTCCCTTTAATAGAGCCATACAAAAATATACCAAAGAAAATGCCAAAAGAAAATATTTTATTAAGCCTAGAGGAAATAATTAATAGTGAGAACATTAAATAATAATCTATCATGGCTAGGAATAATTTTTCTGGTATTCCCCTTGCCAAAATTACTAACAGGATTTTTTATTAGAGTTTTTAAAGCACTGAAAGTATTTTTAATAAATCCAAAAACGTAATTATCGAAATTAATTTTCCACCTGGAAATCCCTGGGAAACCCTTTTTTCCCTTTTCTCCTTTTCTTTTCTCCCTTTTTCTCTTTTTCCTCCTGGGCTACCCGCCCACTCCCCCTCTTTCCCCTCTCGTGGCCCATCTCGCACGCCCTGCCTCTTTTGCTAACCGGTCGGGCCTGGTGGGCAACCATGCCCGCTCGACCCGGCCGCTGACATGTAGGGTCGAGACTCACACGTCAGGGTTGTCTTCCTCCTCCGGCCAAATCGGCCGGAGGGGGAAAATCCCCACGCCGTCGATTCCTCACCTATTCGGCCTTCTCATGCATCCGCCCTTAGTTCGAATGCCCGCAGACCCGGTCGCCTCCACGTCCCTCGTTCCATTTTCCCCACTCGGCCACGAAATCCTCGGACACACGCGCCCACATTGCCCCGCCGCCAACCTCGCCCCCCCCCCCTCCCCCCTCCTCTGTGAAATTCGCCTACCTCGGCCATGATCTCAGCCTCCCAGTGCTATATAGACCCTCACCCCTACCTCCTTTCTCTTTTCCCCCAATCGCCCAAGCTCGCCGTACCCTCTAACGCCGTGCGCACCGTGATCCTGAAATGCCGCCGTGCTCTACCGACTCCAGTCGCTCCTTGCCGCCGCCGCCAAGCCGTGTACTGGCCTCCGCTAGCTTCGCCGCACGCCGGAGCACCTAGGTCACCATCTCCACAAGCCTCCTCACTGCTGGAGCTCCGTTTCCACCGTCGAGCTCTCGATAGTGCCGCCACCGGTCTTCGGCCACGAAATTCAGTCGATCATTTGGCCCTTTTCCCCCTCTAATGCTTTCTACACCTTCCCCAGGACCTCCCCGTTCCCGTCCGCACCTTCGCCGTCGTCGAACGCCGACGGGAACCCGTCAGTGTCGTCTTCCCGAGCCATCGCTGTCGCCTAACTCCTCTTCTCGCCGTTGTTCACCGTTCCCTGGTCGCCGCGAATCCTCGGTGAGGCTTCCCTCATCTTCCCCATCTTCTCCACCACTCGCCACGGTAATCAACCGCGTCGGATAATCGCCGGCGGCGACCATCGGGCCGCGCGCGCCGTTGCCGACTGCGCGTGCCATGTAACGCCTCCTTCTCGGTATCACCTACGGCAACACCAGAGAGGAAGTGCCCCGCAGGAGGTTGGCGTGAACCAACTCCCACGGAACCGCGATGCCGGTACCAGTCCCAGGAATCCTTGCTGGTACTCGCGGTCAATGGAGATGTATCACAGCAAATAACTAAATACATAAATATATATATCTTTATAAGTTGCAGCCTTGGGCAAGCCCTGAGCAGCAACCAGCAAACAGAACCACAGCAGCGGAACGGCAGCGCAGCGTGAACCCAATCCACAAGCAACGGCTTGGGACTAGAAAAGAAACCCTAATCTTCACTTCAGCTTCACTCTCCTGAAGGAGGGGAGAAAAGGAATAGATTGAGTACTTACGTACTCAGCAAGTCACGGAATACGTAAGACATGCAGGCTATCAAAGATAGGCTGGGGTTTATTTCACAAACCATTTCATTTGCAAACATTTTTGAAAACCTAAGTGTGGGTTGTTTCAGTGTGACTGGAAGGAGGCTCTCGCCTCGATCCTGTCCGCGAATTGCTTTTCAACAAATCGAGCAGACGAACCAGATTTTAATAGATCTTAGGTATTCTTATACGCCTGTCGGATCACAACAGCGGTTCAGCGGGTCTGCCCATAAGCAGCTTCCCACTGTATTATCATCTATTACTTTATTTTCAATTTCATCCACTCAGGACGTAATCTTATTTTTCACCTTAGTCCCATCCGGGACATCATCTCATCTCATCTCATCTCAGCGGCTCCTCGAGCCATTCATAACTCATCTCATCTCAGCGGCTCCTCGAGCCATCCTCAAACTCATCTTAGCCATATACCGCTTCCACTCGGGAAGCCTAATCTATGATGTCATACGACATCCTGGGTCATACAGCCCCATTTCAAACCACACAAGTCATCCATCAGACACTAAGGCCGATTCTGGTAACGATTCCCATACCACAAATCACTTTCACAAACACTTGCAAACAAATCTACGCTAGAGGAATCACCTCACATTGCCTGTAACCGTGGGCGCAGCTGTTCGAACAGTTTGTATACCTTTGCAAAGGTTGTACGCTTTACCCACACGACGCGAGCTTACTTCCCGCACTCGTCAGTGGGGAAGGTTCGTGACAGTGCCTTTCCAAAGTGTCTCCAGGACTGCCTGAAGCCAACTGGACAGGTCCCAGACCAAGTACCGAGCGAGTCCCAGACTCCTCGTACTCAGGATCCCGCGGGTGCATCTCATATTGCTACCCCGGCGACTCCACGTCCAAAGGCGACCAAGCCAACCCTGTCACTACTAATTACTTGGTCAGGGGTGTCCCATACCACCCGTGTGGTCGCACTTGTGAGATGCTCGGATGAAATTCCCCAAGAAATCGGTCCTTATATGCGAATACGAAGTGCCACCACACAGGCGATCACTTTGCACCGCGGATTTTCACAAATAAATTTCGTTTCGCAAATCCGCTGACATCGCATGTCGGGTTTTTAAATCTTTAGAAACCCAAATTTTCCCAAATCGACAAACAATTGTGTTGTGGGTAGAACCATCGAAATCCATGTTCAGAGAGCATGGTAGCCGAGGTACCACGAGGTGGAGCGACAAGGAATAGGATATCAAAGTCCTACAGGGTTTGTGCAACTACCTGTTAACGCCAAAATTTGGTACGGGTCGTTACCATATTCGGTTAAGGAAAGAAGCGATATCAGCCATTAGAAACTAATCCAGAAGAGTCCGAGCTTAGGAAGGAATCGTGAAGACCACGTTATGGCAGTTATTTATCTTATCTATTAGATAGTTTTATCTTTTAGGAAACCTGATCTCTTGTCCGATCAGGTCTGTTAGTTTTCCTTTTCTAGTTAGGAAAGTCCTGTTCCGTGTCCTATAAGGACTCTTGTAACTCGGGGTATATATACGTATGCCCGGGGACCTTGTAAACTATCCACACAGATCAATAAACTTTGGCGCATCGCCACCCTTTCGACGGGTTCTTGCTTCTCGAGCGGGGCTGCATCGGTTAGGTCCGAACTCCTGCGAGAGGGTAAGACTTGTCACCCCTTACCCAGGTGTATCTGCCCTGTCTATGGCTGCATCGGTTCGGTCCGACCTCTTAGGCCGATCAGGTATACCACATCATGCGTGCGTAGATCTTATCAGCTTACTGGGGGCGATTTATCATCAGTTCGTGCTGCATCGATTGGGTCCGACCTACTGAGCTGCCAGCGATAAATCGTTCCTGCTAGGTTGATGGTTTTTGTGCAAGTGTTTTATCGGAATGTATAGCCGATAAATTATCTTATTACATCACAGTTGCATTAGGTCTATCGGCTTGTTGAGGTTCCTTTATTATTATTAATCTGTGCTGCATCAGTTAGGTTTGAACTACTAGATTGATAATAATAGATTTATCCTTGTCGAGCCGATCGGTGTGTATGCGACGTTCTATCGGAGTGCTTAGCCGATAGGTTATCTTTTTATAAAGCCGACTGTATTATCTTTACTATTTTGGTCATCTATATTATCATCGGTTTTCTAGCCGATGCACATGTGTTTCCTTGGCAGTCGGCTAGCTTACTATTCTGCCTATCTATTTTATCATAGGCTTCTAGCCGATGCACATGTTATACTGACAGCTTATCTATTTGCTTATAGCGTTATCGGTTTCCTAGCCGATACACAAGTGCCATCGGCCATCGGCTACAAGGAGACTACATCAGTCCGTATCGGCCGATAGCCGATGTGCAATTGCTGCTGACCCGGGCACGAGCACAGGCGAGGGCCCGGGAGCGAGGACCTGGGCACAAGGACCCGGGTACGGGCACGAGACCCGGGCGCGGACAGCTGGGGCCCGGACAAAGTTTTATCATCGGCTTTCAGCCGATGCTCAAGCATTCCTTCGGCAATCGGCTAGCAGGATTCTTATTGGCCGATTGAATCTCTGAGTTAATATTCTCCTTGTCAATTGCGGGTCAAATTGACTGGCACGCCTACGAACCTCAAATATTTTAGGACCTGCACTGGAGCTAAGCAGATCTCCCAGGCCTTCGTATGTTCAATCGCATCAAACCAGATCATCAACAAGCTTCTTGGCACACCCGGTGGTTTTTGGTGCGAACACTACCAGGCAGGTCTGTCGGTTCAACACGCAAACTGAGGCCAAACAATTTATCGTGCACACTAGCAATGCAATTTTGCAAACAAAACATTTTAAATTTAGTAGCAATATGATCAAGGAGTGACTTGCCTCAGTCTTCGTCTTCAACTTCGCGAAAATCCGACGTCCGACGAATTTCCGACGCGTCGACTATGCACGAAATGATAAAAAATACACAAAACCCTAGAAATAAAATACTATTATTAATAAATAATAGTTCCATAAGGTAGATCTCATTTTTAGAAAAATTTAGAGACTTGAACGGGCTCAATCGGAGTTACGGTTGAGGAGATATGGATTTCTGAAGTTTTGGAGATTTTCTAGGAAAGGAAAAGAATTAATTTGATTATTTGAAAAGGGAATATTTCTCTGGAATATTCCTTGATAGGTGGGGTCTACTGTCAGTAGTAGAGGAGAGAGGAATTGAGGGTGGCCCACTTGGCATTGACTAGAGAGGAGAGAAAAAGAGGTGGGGCCCATATGTCATAGGATGAGAGAGGGACAGGAAGGCCCACATGGAAGAGAGAGGGAATGGTTGACATGATGGCCCCACATGAAAGTGTCACACAGAGAGATGACAGGAGGGGCCACATGGCAGTGTAGGGAGAGGAATAGGAGTAGGCCCACATGTCAATGGATTAGATTTAAAGGGGCCCACATGCAGTGATAAAGATGGAGGGAGTTACGGTGTAGTATACCGGTGGGGCCCATATGTAAGAGATATAATAAGGTTAAGGTATTGGGCCCATTTGTCATAGGAGCATTTTTTTAAAAAGGGAATTAATCAGGTTTTTAATTTTAGGTGGGCCCACATGTCAGGACACAGAGAGAAAACAGTGGGCGAGGCCCACAGGTCAGAGGGGAGTGAGAGAGAGGAGGGGTGCCGGATTGGATACAGGAACGGCTGGCAGAGATCGACGGCTAGCGGCGGCCGGGGGCTCGCCGGCGATTGGCGGCGAGGGAAAGGGAACGGTGCTCGGGAATGGAAGGCGGAGGGGATGGGGAAGACTCTGAGCGGCTCGGATTTCTCGGATGGCGGCTCGAGGGCGGCCGGCGGCGAGGGACAGTAAGCGGCGGTGAGGCTGCGCGGTGAATGGCCAAGCCGGTCAACGGCCGGCGGCATTCGCAGCCGTCCCGGCGCACGGCGGCGGAGAGCGGAAGGGACCGGGAAAGAAGTGGCCGGCTCGGATTTGGAGAAGGGAGGTGCTACGGTGGCCGGCGATGAGCAACAGAGAGCGGCAGGACGCAGGCGCCTCCGGCGGTGGTTTGGAGGGGGTGGTTTGGATGTCGGTTTCTAGGGGAAGAGAAGAAGGGAGGGGATAGAAGAGAAGAGGCGCTCACCGAGATGCATTACAGTGGCGGTAATGGCGGAGCACGGTGGCAGCCAAAATTGGGCGTTTTGCCCCTGGCAGTGTTTTGGTGCAATGGAGGGGCTAGGGGAGGTCGCGGGGCTCTGGGGAATCCCGTGGTGGTGACGGCTTGGGCGATTGGACAGTGATGGCGGCGGATTGGAGCGAGGGCGAACGGTAGAGGCGGCGGTGGAGAGAGAAGCTTGAGCTCGAGCTGGAGCAATGGCGAGGCGGGGTGGGATTTGTTGGAGAAATTAAAATTACAGTGTTGAATAGAATTGATTCACTGAGTTTAATCCCCTTAGAAATTCAATCACCTATGCGGAAAATTAATTCTAATCACTGACCTGATTATGAAGCCATCTCGATTTCATTTCTTCTCTGTTTCCTTTTTCTTCTTCTGTTGCTCCTCTGTGCCGATGTATGCCAACGCCGGCTTGATCAATCTTGGTCGCCGGTGTTGAGATGTAGAAGGACCTCACGAACCCCTTCTAGTGCGTTTGTGGATCGGGCACAGTAGTTAGGGTTTTAGTCGGAGACAGAGCGAACGGCGTCCCGTTCTTCTCCAATTTCTCTTTTATATGTGCACTAGTGGGGCTCGGGGGTTTCCTTCAGTTTAGGAGAATCGGTTGAATCCACCAATCACGGATTCTATCTCTTATCTCATCTCTAAGCCGATAAAAACAACCAACATTCTCCCCTTGATTTAGAGGCTTAATTAATTTCTAAGTCTATTAAGTAAAACAGCTCTCCAAG
Organism: Oryza meyeriana var. granulata; assembly: GCA_003991445.1. Classification (NCBI taxonomy): domain Eukaryota; kingdom Viridiplantae; phylum Streptophyta; class Magnoliopsida; order Poales; family Poaceae; genus Oryza; species Oryza meyeriana. Next base: position 23,914 of record RYFJ01004182.1, on the reverse strand, counting down.
GCAATGTGTCATAACAACTTTAAATGTCATTAAGACTACAAGACCTATAGTTCACTAAAATACTTAAATAAACTCAGATCTTAACTTAGCGGGTGTTGATTGAAAGATAATCCACTTTATTTCCAGGATCTTAGTCAAAGGCAATTACTTAATCCCATGCCGGCTACATGTTCTTTAAATAAGTTGGGAGGTAAGCCTTTGGTTAACGGATCCGCAAGCATAAATTTAGTATTTATGTACTCAATCTTAATTGTTTGATCCTGGACTCTATCTTTCACAACATGATATTTAATGTCAATGTGTTTGGCAGCTTCACTTGACTTGTTGTTACTCGTATAGAATACTGCGGCTTCATTATCGCAGTATATAACAAGTGGTCTCTCAATGCTGTCAACCACTTTTAATCTTGGGATGAAATTCTTAAGCCATACGGCCTGCCCCGTCGCATGGTAACATGCTACAAATTCCGCTTGCATTGTCAACGATGCAGTAAGCGTTTGTTTAGAGCTTTTCCATGAAATAGCTCCTCCCGCAAGGGTGAAAATATATCCTGAAGTGGATTTCTTTGTGTCTACGCACCCCGCGAAATCAGCGTCTGAATAGCCAAGGACTTCAAGCTTATCAGACTTTCTGTATGTAAGCATGTAATGTTTAGTTCCTTGTAAATAACGCAGAACTTTCTTTACTGCCTTCCAGTGGTCCATTCCTGGTTTAGACAGAAATCTGCCAAGCATCCCAGTGACGAATGCTAAGTCTGGTCGCGTACAGACTTGTGCATACATCAAGCTTCCGACAGCTGAAGCACAAGGTACCTTGTCCATTTCTTTAGATTCTAACTCATTTCTTGGACTTTGGAATAATCCGAATTTATCGCCCTTCATTATTGGAGCAGGTGAAGAGACGCATTTACTCATGTTATATCTTTCTAAGATTCTTGAGATGTAAGCTTTCTGAGATAGTCCTAGCACTCCTTTGGACCTGTCTCGGTGAATCTCAATGCCCAAAACATAAGATGATTCACCAAGATCTTTCATATCAAATTTTGATGACAAGAATTCTTTAGTTTCTCGCAGCAGGTTTTTATCGCTGCTTGCTAACAAAATGTCATCAACATAGAGTACTAGGATGATGAATTTAACATCTTTATATTTAACATAAATACAGTTGTCCACCTCATTCTCCTTAAATCCGAACTGTCTGATGATCTGATCGAATTTAAGGTTCCATTGTCTGGATGCCTGTTTAAGTCCATAGATGGATTTATTAAGTTTGCATGCTAAATGGCCTTTTCCTTCCATAACAAAACCTTCCGGTTGTGTCATGTAAACATTCTCTTTTAGGTCACTATTTAGAAATGCAGTCTTTACATCCATCTGATGGAGTTCTAAGTCAAAGTGAGCCAGTAGCGCCATGACAATTCTGAATGAGTCTTTCTTAGAGACAGGAGAAAAAGTTTCATTATAGTCAATTCCTTCTCTCTGTGAAAAACCCTTGGCAACTAGCCTTGCTTTGAATCGTTCGATGTTCCCTCTAGAGTCAAGCTTAGTTTTGTAGACCCACTTACAGCCTACGGTTTTGACTCCTTTAGGAACTTCTACTAAATCCCATACTTTATTATGGCTCAATGATTTTAGTTCATCTTCCATAGCTTGAAGCCACTTAGATGAATCCTTGCTGTTTATTGCTTCTTTAAATGAGGTGGGATCGTCTACCTTCCCCATATCTTCTTTATTCATGTATACTTCATAATAATCAGGGATGGCAAATCTCCTCACCCGCTGTGACCTTCTTAATTCTTGAGTTTCATTGTTTGTCACTTGAGGTTGAGGATCTTCATGTGGAGGTTTTTCTTCATTATGTGTCACTTCAATCTGTTGAGGCTCATCATCATTATTACTCTCAATACTTTCCTCAACAGAAGGTGTAGCCCCAGACGGTCCAGAATTACCCGTTGGCGGTGCTACATCGCGTGGCACATTAGAAACTATGGGGATGTTCTGAATAATTGGAATATCAGTCTCTCGGATTTCCGGAGTTTGAATATTAGCCCGAATTTCCTCAAGATTAATTTCTCTTGTCTGTGAGCTCCCCCATTTATTGTCCTCAAGAAAGACAGCATGTCTAGTCTCCACAAATTTAGTAACTCAATCTGGGCAATAAAATCGGTATCCTTTGGATCTCTCGGGATAACCGATAAAATGACAGCTCACAGTCTTAGGATCTAATTTCTTTAATTGTGGATTAAATATTCTGGCTTCCGCACGATAGCCCCACACACGTAAATAATTGAGTGTCGGTTTTCTTCCGGTCCACAATTCATAAGGGGTCTTAGGCACTGATTTACTAGGCACTCTGTTGATTATGTGTGCAGCTGTTTTAAGTGCTTCAATCCACAGCTTAGGTGACAGAGTAGAGTGATTCAGCATACTACGCACCATATCCATGAGTGTGCGGTTGCGTCGTTCTGCTACTCCGTTCTGCCGAGGTTCTCCAGGCATGGAATATTGGGCAATAATCCCATGTTGCTGGAGATAAAAGGCAAATGGACCAGGAATTTGCCCAAATGGAGCGTGTTTCCCATAGTATTCACCACCACGGTCCGATCTCACAACTTTAATTTTAGCACTATGCTGATTCTCCACTTCAGCTTTAAATATCTTAAATTTCTCAAGAGATTCGGAATGGTCGCTTATGGGGTAAATGTAACCATAACGGGAATAATCATCTGTAAATGTTATAAATGAATCAAATCCATCCACAGATGTCACCGGGAACGGTCCACAAATGTCAGTGTGAATTATTTCTAGTGGACTTGAGCTCCTAGTGGCTCCTTTCTTTATTGTTTTAGTGAATTTTCCCTTAATGCAATCTATGTAATGATCCGCGTCAGAAAAATCTAAGGGAAAGAGTATCTCTTCTCTTATGAGACGTTCAATTCTCCCCCTAGAAATATGGCCTAAGCGACAGTGCCATAATTTTGACGACGTCTCATTTATCACATTCATTACTTTATCATTGCAGGCATTATTAACATTCAGGACCATATCATCCAAAGAGAGCAAGAATAGCTTATCTCGCACGAAGGCGAAGGCAATCACTTTATTATTTAATTTAATATAACATGTTCTCTTTGAAAAATGACAGTCATAACCAGTTTCTGTCAACACTCGAACAGAAATGAGGTTTCTCTTAATTGAGGGAGCAAATTAAAACATTATTCAGAATTAAATTGTAGCCACTAGGGAGTCTAAGTACTAGGTCTCCAACGGCCTTCACTTCGATCTCCGCTCCATCAGCTACTCTTAGGATTCGCTCCCCCTTTGCTACCGCCTGGACAGTAGTCAATCCCTGCAATGAGTTACAGACGTGCACAGTGGCACCTGAGTCAACCTACCAGTTATTAATGGAGAATTCAGAGTAAAATAACTCATTAACATTAGATATTTCATCAATCTCATTTATACCTTTCTTAGCTAGCCACTCTCGGAGCATGGACAATCCTCTGCCAATGTCCATCTTTATTGCAAAACTTGCAATATGGACTTGCAGTGGTGGAGGCAGCTAAAGCTTGAGACTGAGGATGCGGCTTTGCTTGAGCAGTGTTACTCCCTCCAGACTTATGAGGGTGATATGGCTTTCTGCCACTACCCGAGCTTTGACTTGATTTGTCTTCTCTTGCCTTTAGTATGGATGAGGTTGAGCTGATCTTTAAGTTTCTGCTTATCAGTCTTTTGTCGCTCTTCCTCTTCCACTGAGTGGGAGATCAATTCTGTTACGGTCCACTTCTCTTTCTGAGTATTATAATTAATTTTGAAGGGACTATAGTCAGGACCAAGAGAGTTCAATATGAAATGCACTAAGAAACCTTCAGACAATTCCATGTTCATGGTCTTTAGTGTATGTGCCATATGAGTCATCTCAAGGATGTGCTTTCTTACACCACCTTTGCCATCATACTGGCTGGTGATCAGCTTACTTATTAAGGTACTGGCATGGCTCTTAGATGAAGTCTTAAAATTCTCCTCAATGTTTGCCAAGTACGTCTTAACATCGTTTGAGTTCGTAATCCCTCCAATAATTCCTGGAGCGATAGTACTCTTGATGTACATGAGAGACATTCTGTTGGACTTTTCCCAAGAAGCCACTTTTTCTTCGTAACTCCACTTGGTATTATCATAAACTTCCTGACTCATTTCGTCTGTGTACATGGGCTCCTCAGGGGAGTCCTCTCTTAGTGCTAAGTCATAGTCCAACATGCCAAGATTCAATAGCACATCGTTCTTTCACTCAGCGAAATTTGTCCCATCAAGGGGTGTCACAATTTTAAGCTGCCCCAATGCTGAAAATAACCAATGGAAAAATATTAGCAATAATATTGCATATTAATATCAGCGTTGGCTCAATTAATCACATGCGATGATAGGCTCCTTTTCTAAATTTAATCACCGTTGGGCAAAAAAAATTTAGAAAATACATGAAGTGACAAAAAAATAATCCTTAATTACATCATCGTTGGGCAGAAATAATTAAGGAAACAATATTATTAATTTATTTGACATGAAATTATAATTAACGTTGGTCAAAAAATAATTTCACATCATAAATACTTTCCAGCAAAACTTCCCGTTGGTTCCATTCAGCTAGAAATAATTTTCAGAGTGCTCAGAATAATTTTCCATAATTTTTCAGCATTTTTAATGGCCAAGAAAGCATATAAAAGGATTTCTGTAAATAACAAATGAATAAATCGGTGGAAATTGATTTAACTCAATTTGGGCCCAATTTGGCCTAGCACTGTGCTGTGGCGCACGTGGCCCAGAAGGCCCATCGGCGCAGCGGCAGTGCAGCGCAAACATCGGCCACCCGATCCAGATCGAACGGCGCATGATGACCCCGCGTCCAATTTCGCCATCGCCGTCCGATGAGCATCTGACGGCTAGGATCCACTACAAACTTCCAACCCTTGCGCAACGACGAGAAAACATTGCAATAGGCCCATTTAGTTGCAAAAGGTAGTTCTTGCACCAAATTCGCGTTCGTTGCCAATGGTTGCAAAAGTACGTTGCAATAAGAAACTTGCAACCGTTGCTAGTTTGGCGTTGCAGAGTTAGCTTTTCTTGCAACCATAAGCTATCCGTTGCCCAGCATGGCAATAGACATTATCGCAACATTCACTGCGTGGCAATACGAGCACTGCCCACTCGTCTTCGTAGCAACAGGTGGTAAATGCAACGAGCGATAGACGTAGCAATAGAATTTTTTTGCCACGCTAGAATTTTGTTGCCTAAGGTGTTGTTGCCAGACCGTTTGCCGTGGCAAGATTAAACCATTTGCCATGCATTTTATTCGTTGCGAGAGTGAGAGTATACATTATTGCCACGACGCTGTGATGTGGCAAAGTTATCAGTGCCACGCAAATTAGCCGTTGCGAGATACCGTTCATTATTGCCACGACTGCGGTGCTGTTGCAACAGTATATTTGCCACGCAATTTATTCGTTGCGGGAGATTAATTGTTATTGCAACAATAGTAATGTCGTGGCAATACTATTATTTGCAACGTTTAAATAAGTCTGTTGCCATAGAGCAATTGCCACGCATCGCAGCTCGTAGGCATAGCTTTTATTGCAACGCTAGTAAACATTTAATTTTGGTTTAATAAAATCATCATTGCAAATCAATAAACTATAACAAAAGCAATTGCACTCACATATATTTAATGAAATCAATCATTCAATATGTTGTCAACCATGGAAATAGTAGCTAAAATATAAACGAGTGTACAGTTCACTCATATTTGACAACTTTTAAAAACTTCCTAACCGCATGCAGCAGCGAGAGTCCTATTCAGCCCAACATGTCTATCGCCTCGGCTATGTCCTCGCTTGATTATTGAGCCTCCCATGAAAACCCTTGTCCACCTACTGCAAAAGAATAAGATTGGGATATGTAGAACAATATTAAGTTTACTAATTCTTGCACCAAAATGTAACGAGATTCAGATATAACATGTTCTAAATAATCAAAACTATTGGAAACAGTGATGTACATAATAATCAGTTTGCTATCAAATTCTCTGAATTTTAATGCAGCAGCAGTACAGTGATTACAAAATCATAACTAGAGTTCTAGACAACAAAAAATTATATTCTTTAACAATACGGAAAGCCCATGAATTCTCTACATCTTTCTGAAAAAGAGATATTTTGTTAAATAAGATTCTGTCAAGGCGTCGAATCCTAGGGTAGCAGGCCCTCGACTACGGAGTTCGTAGTCTCGTGCCGTCTTCTAGGGCTGAGGTTTTACCCCTCTGCCGTAGGCTTGGTTGAGAGAGAGAGAGAGATTAGATGGCAAATATCTTTCTTAGTTCCTCCCCTCTCTGGTTACAAGAATATATATATATGGCCTAAGGCCCAAACCGACTAGAGCACATGCTCCTAAAATTAGGAAATAGAATAGGTACTAACCTATCTTTCCTATTAGGGAATAGAAATAGGTAACTAATCCTATCTTTCCTTCTAGCCACCCGTGGCTGGCTCGGCTTGGGCCGTCTTCGCGCATGCCGCGTGCTCAGCAGCACGCCGCACATCACAGGGCACGTCCGGCGTCTGGTGTAGGTCCGCCCACATGACAGATTCTGCAGTTATCATGGTCGAAAATATAACAAAAGCCACTGCTGTTCGCGAGCAGCGTCAAACCTGACGGTACTTACAAATTCATAACTCCCAATTCTCCAGGGCTAAAATCATGACCTTCATGACGACAAACTCTCTAAACCCTCTACACTTTGGTATTATCAAGTATCACAAAAGATAAATTATTACTCGGAACAATTCACCCAATCAAAACTGCAAAAGCTTGCAGTTTTCAGCACGTATGTTAAATGTATTTCCTATATTTCCTAGTTCTACAAGGAAGGTCACAATATTAGAACAATATTAAGTTTACTAATTCTTGCACAAAATGTAAAGAGATTCAGATATAACATGGTTCTAATTAATTCAAAACTATGGAAACAGGTTATGTACATATAATCAGTTTGCTATCAAATTCTTCTGAATTTTAAGGCCAGCAGCAGTACAGTTGATTAGAAAATCATAACTAGAGTTCTAGACAACAAAAATTTATATTCTTTACAATACGAAAGCCCATGAAATTCTCTACATCTTTCTAGTTATTGTTAAATAATATTCTGCAGTTATTATGGTCGAAAAACACAAACTCCCACAGCTGTTCAGAGCAAGGTCAAAACCTGACCGGCTACTTACAAATTCATAACTCCCAATTCTCCAGGGCTAAAATCATGACCTTTCATTGATGACAAACATCTCTAAACCCTCTACAACTTTGGTATTATCAAGTATCACAGAAAAGGTAAATTACTACTCGGAACAATTCACCCAATCAAAAACTGCACAAGCTGCAGTTTTCAGCACGTATGTTAAATGTATTTCCTACATTTCCTAGTTCTACAAGGAAGGTCACATTTGATAAAATTTCAGCAAATGATGCAAAGAATTTAGATTCCAATTAGTTGATAACATATTGCAGTAGTTACCTTCCTCCTTTTGGGTTTATTTCTTGTTCTATTCATCAGCTGCTGTTGAAGTGATATATGTTTCGTGCAGCCACATTTGCAGTGTTTTCGTTGAAAAGACTTTTGCTGAGAGCTGCAGTACTTTTACTGGAGCGAGTAGGTGCTGGTGCATCTTTTGTACGGTGACAACGCTTCCAAGCTGAGTCTACAAACATTAAATTGTTTGATCTATTTTAGCTATAGTTCAAGGTGCATAGCTCAAGATACATGGAATATAGTGCAATAGTGTCATTACCTCCTGTAACCCCATATTCATTTTTTCAATTTCATGTTCACCCAGTCCATCTATTCTCTTGTATGCTTGGCGCAACTTGTATACTGGCATTGTTTTGCGGGTACTCTACACATACCAAATATGTGGTAAAAGATTAGCATCATAATCATAAAGTTTATTAAGAGGACAAAGGATGAAAAATTATTCTAATACCATATTCATAGTTCCTTCTTTGTGCTGCGCTAGCATATTAAGAAATTCTTGCTTCATTTCTTCTCTATGTTTATCTTAGCGATTTTCCAGCTCCTCTTGCATCCTCCTCCTATTTTCTTCTTTCTCCCTTTCCCTTTCTGCAGCTTTCTTGCACAATCTGTTTCTTTGAGCTTCTCAACCTCCGACACTTCAAAAGCAATTGCTCTTCTCCCTAGCTGCAGCTTGAGCACGTGCATGTACTTCAAGGTTCTCTTTCATAAGTTCTCTGCTAGCGTTCGATACGTAGCCAAATATCCATGTCCATGTAATTTGGATGATTTGATTTGTGTTGTTTCTTTGTAGCATGACTGGAAAATCATGTTCTCCTCAACAGTTGTAAGTGTTTGTCTATCAGGTTCTAAGCCAATCTCACCAATTTTCATGGCTGCATTTTCCTAAATTAAATAACAGAAACCTGTTAAGAGTTGCTTGACACAACCAGCAGCTATAAAAAAAGGCTTGATGAAACATTTACTCACATATACTGAAGCTGATACAGAATTTGACCATCTGCCATGTTTTGTGTGAGTGGTCCTCCAAAGAAGAAGATCACTGGCTCTTCACTAGTTTCTTGGTCTCTCTAGGATGCCACAATACAATTCAACACACAAGTATTGCATCATACAAGGAAGGACTAGAATAGTGTATCCAATGATTACCTGCTCAAAGCTACACTGTGAGAAGTTTTTGAACCCATCAGATGCCTGTGTTCTTTTTGCTGACGGTTCGAGGAGTTCTGGCTGCTAACTTTCTGCAGAATGAGAACAAGTGGTATGTAACAATGCAACTAAGGTTGATCAAGTTTGTTTGACAAAGTAGATTTTACTAGAACTGACCTTGAATTTATCAGATACAAAATACAACTGCAAGTAGTGCCACTCAAGAAGGTGTATTTCTTCGGGTTTATTTCGTATCCTCTCACCATAACTATTTATAAGCCCTGTATTGTGGCACTCAGAGCTGATCGCCATCCTTTGTAACCGCTCCTTGGCAATGTTCCATATTTTCTCTTTTCTTTTATCCTCATCGTCAATGTTGATGAAGTTCCACCTAAGCTGTTTACCATTAAAAAGCAATCAAATGTTTCATCACAATTACTTATACGCATCGCACGAGTAGGAATCAAAAATAGTACACATCATACCAGTATCTCATCTGCAATTTCTTTTTTTGACTTGTTCTTTTATATCCTTCCAACTGTTTACTCCAATTAGTGGGGCCCATTTCCTTGTAAATAATACGACCTCATCGACAAATGCACGGGTATTCGGTCCAATGGGACCTCCACGCCTTCTGAAAATTCGATGTGGGAGTTTTTTTGAGTGCGTTCCTTAACTCTCTTGTTGCCTACTGTAAATCCTTTAACAGTGCCACGACCTCTTTTCTTGCGTTGATTGGAGCCATGTCCTTGCAAAAAAAGACAATAAACAAACTTGAGCTGTTCTAGTTCTCAATTAAGATATGCGAACCCAATATTAAAAGTACATGCATGATCACAAACCATTTCCCTCGTCCCTTGCCTTCCTGCATGGCTTGGCCTATTTGAGGGTTAGGTGTCGCATTGCTTCCATTACTTTCATCGTCTTCGACTATGATACCATCGGTGTCACGTTGCTCAACAAATGCCACTGCACACAAGGTTAAAGGTTCAGTTTTAAAAAAATTAGTAGTAAAATACACTGGTTGAAGAAGGAAAATAAATTACTAATTTCTGGAATGTCCCCTTTCATCCTTAAAAATTCTTGTACGTGTTGACTGTTTGATCCCTAGTGTCATTCTTCAAATCTGTTAGTCACCAAAAACATGTAAGATAGGGTGTAGTTTATATAAAGGTGCTAAGATTATGAACAATACAAAAACATATGCGGAAACATAGATGATTATACTTTTGGATTGGTCCTGTGGTAGCTTCTTTAGCCAGTCCTTGTATGCATCCAAAAGGATCATCCATAAACGGATGCTCATCTTCTTCCAGCTGCTGCCTTGGTCGCTTGAGGGGTGTTATGCTGACTTGCTATGCTGTCTCTTGCTCCTTTGAGAGTACTAATCTGATTTCCTTCTCACTCTCATTGTCTTGTAGCATAATCTTGCATGTCTGACATAATCGAGGGGCTGAAGAGTAGCTACATCTCTTCCACAACGCTTCTTGTAGTATAAGAAGTCCCGGACAGCATACCCAAGCTGGTCCTTAAGAGATGTCAAGGTTCAGAATTTATATCAGGCCTTCACTTTGAACATTACATACTCCTGATCTGGAAGTCCATTCTTGCAATGAACATAAAAGAGTCCACATTTCACCCGTGCCACTGCATACATACGACAATGGTTGATAAATAAACAAGAATAAAAAAAGGTCAAGTATTACCCATTGCAGAATCTTAACTTAAGCAAAAAGATTCAAAGCCCACACTCTCAACATCAGTATAAACAACATATGGAAATAATATGTGACATGTTATGGATGGATATTTCTGTGGAAGGACAAAGACTACAGATGAATTCCTATTATAAAATACAAAAGAGTGTAAACAATTTAACCATGTTATGCTCTACGCCTGTACGTTTGCATAGCCTTACCAAATGATTGGCGGAATCTTTCAGTTTGCAAGAAAGATCTATCCAAATATAAAAATCCAATGAGGTTCACTGCATGAATGTGCAAATCCGAAGTACTCAGATTCATACTACTCACTTGTCCAATAGTTTAGTTTTATAACAGAAACAAAGTAGATACAGAGAGTAAAAATTCGTTTTTCTGCTTGTTTGCTTGAGCCACCGATGTGTGAGGAAAAGGCAAAGAACTTGGTACCAGTAACAACAGAGAAGATGACCAACGGCACAACCTCGTCCGTGGCAATGTCAGGTCACCAGGGCAATGACTTGCCTGCAATCTCGCAAAGACAAAGTAGTACTAGCACATATCCTATTCCACCGCTCGTACAAATACTCAGGGGCGGAGACAGGGGGGCGCGCAGGGGCCTGGCCCTCCCCAATGCTAGCCCATGAGGCCATGAGCCCATCACCGCATGAAAAATTCCAATGCAAGGACCAAGGAGCCAGGCACCGACGCGCATTCGTCGAATCGTCTTCTGCGTCCGTCGTCTGTTCTGCCGTTCCGCGGTTCCGTGGCCTGCCCGGCGGCTCTGCCTCCGCCCCTCCGCAATCTGCAGGCCGTAGCACGGAGTCCGTCCTTGGTCCTCCCTCCGCTTTGCCGATGATAGCGTCGTCCGTCCGTGGTTCCTGCTGCAACACGCTAGGTAAGGTATAAGCCATCTATCCAATCCATATCCAATTGCAATTCTGCAACTGATCGGGTGGGACACTTAGTGTTTTATTAGATTAATCAACTAATTAGTAATTGTTTTGTTTCCTGATTAGATTGAATAATATAATCCAAGATGAAGAGGACAAGGACCCTTGATAGTTGTATAAGCCGGTTGTTTCTACTGAAGATCCAAATCTCAATAATGATCAAGCTGCTGAGCCGGATGAAATGCAAGTTCAAGAACCAGAGCAAAATGCATCTGCACCTTTAGAAACTGAACAAGCCAGAGTTTTAGCTACACCATTTGAGAGGACCCGGGTAAACGCAAGCAAATTTGGAACTCTCGCCTACAGAACAAGATGAAGCTCTACGATTCTATATATCAGAGGTCCATATCAGCCTATTTTGACAGATTATCCATTTAATGTCCGGAGAAACATCGTCGGAGATTCAGTAGCAATTGGTTTATAGATTTCTGGTGCTAGAGTATTCACCTCACACTGATCGTGCATATTGCCTGCCTTGCTTTCTATTTTTCAAAAAAAGCCAGTTGGGAGGTCCAGGTCAGATGCATTCACTGTGAAGGGATTCCAAAATTGGAAAAAGATTAATGATGGAGATAAATGTGCTTTTCTAACTCATGTGGGTAAAGATTCTAGCTCAGCTCATAATTATTCAGTGCAGTGTTATAACAATCTCAAAAATAGAATGACTCATATCGACCAAGTTGTCAATAAACAAAATGAGAAAATAGTCGCAGATGCAAGACTTCGGCTTGCGACTACAATGATGCCCTTAGGTAATAAGAATTTATTTCTATACATCATTGCAATTAGAATCATACATATGCTGTCAAGTAACAATTTGCATTGTTTGATACTATTAGGTGGTTAAACTTTTCAAGCATGTCCACTTAGAGCCATTGATGAATCCCCAGGTTCACTGTAAGAATGATCGTTCAGTTACAAGGTATTCCCGAAGTGATGCTGGAGGAGCCGTTAAGATCATTGTCACATTTTCTTCTAATAAACAGAATCTAATAAACTAGATTAAACAAACAATGTACCTGGGTTATATTGACATGGAAACCCATGTTCGTCTTCGGTTTCGAGGGCGGCTTCAGTATATCGATGTCGGATGGGCGCCCAAGGCGGTGGCGTCGTTGCTGGCATGGATTCCCTGCAGAGGAAGCGTCGTCCTGCGTTGCTGGGTGGCGTCCTCGACGGAGGTGGCGTCGGGGGTGTCCTGGAACGAGTGCGCGGCGGCAGCGCCATGGCCTCACGGAGTCGGAGGAGGGATTTAGATCATGATCTAATTGGGTTTGGGGAGGGGACGTCGGTCTGGGAGGTTTAGCCCGACATATGTGGGCCGATTTTTTTTTCCGCAGGAATTTGCCGCGGTATGTCGGACGGTTTGCGCGGTGCGAAACTTTGGCACGTGGGAAAGTTGGAAATTTTGGCGCACAAATGGATCGGACCGTCCGAACGCGGAGAGGATAGTCCGTGGGGTGAAACAGAGGAGGTTTTAGTCACCGAGCTTCTCGGGGCTTCGCAGCTCTGATTCCTTTGGTCGGCTGGCTCCTAGAGGCACCGCGATGACGTTGGCACGATGGTTCGAACTTGCGGCGCACTGGATCGGCCGGAACAGCAATGCATCACGGCGGCCGCTCTGCAGGACAGAGGCAGGCACGGCAGCGACTTTTTCGGCCGTAGTTCCTAGGGCAACCAAGTGCAAAAAATGGAAAACGGTTAGAAGGTAAAGATTATGTTCCCAAGGCCTAGAAAGGATGGAGCTCACCGGGCTAGCTCAAGCTCAGTTTGAAACACCTCCGGCAGCAGCAGAAAAAGGCTCTGTCTCCGGTGATCTTTGATACTGTCGTTTTCTCCGGTGGGACGTGAAGAGGATAGGAGGAGGGTTCTGCTGTGTTGGCCGCCGGCCGAGATTCCGTCACCCGAGGTGTCAAGAAGACCACCCTTAGCTCCGCCGTGAACTCCTCTACCTTTTCTATTTGGCCCGACTACAGCCGAGCCGTCCGTTCGCCATTGCCGCGTTCGCCGTCGCCGCCGCCGAGAAGCTCGCGGCTCTGTCTGCCTGCGCCCTCCTCTGTTCGCCGCAGCCGGACATCCACTCCTGAACGGACGGTCCGATCCGTGTCCCGCGCCCTGCTCTGCCTTCTGTACGTGTTTTTCTCTACCGCGCACGCAGCAGATGAGCCAGCCACGGTGGACCCAAAGATTCCCGCCGCCACCGGACCATCCCCCTCCAAGATCGGACGGTCCACTCCAGCAATGTCGCCGCCTGCTCTTCGTCACGCCAGACCATCCACTCCTGGACGGACGGTCCTGCCATTGACCCGCCTCGCCATGCTTTGCTTTGTCTCTATGCCGCCGCCGATCCTCCCTCCCCGGTGAGAGTTACACCGATTCTCTCACTGGTAGCATCCCCGTGACCTCCTTAACCTTCTGTATGTGTTTTCTCAACCGCGCACGCCATGCTCTGCTTTTGTCGCCGATCCGCTGTGATGCGGGGTGGCATATGGAGGTCCGGACGACCGGAGCAAAGCACGGCAAAGGGCAGCGTCCAGTGGGAGGGAGAAGAAGGTTCTGGTGTCCAGCGCGAAAGAGGGCAAAAGGCGCTAAATGTTTCTGTGGTGTGTGGAACCACTAGAACTAAATGCAAGTAGTGCATGCTAATGCAGTGATCTATGATTTCTCTTGGCAACGGCATTGACCTTGCCCTATTATTGCTTCAAACCTCATCTGCTATAAGATATGCCTTTTACTTATCCTAAATTTTCTGCTATCAATTGTGATGTGTCTTGTTATCTTTTGCTATTGTGCTGGTGACGCATACAGGTTATTCTCTCTAAGAGACCTCCATAGAATAAGTATAGCCACTTGTTGATAGTTGTAGAAATCTAGAGTCATCACTTATACAAGTTGATTGTTCAAAAAAAATGGTACAAGAAATTTTCCTCACTTATTACTTGAGCAAATTACACAAAAAAATCGATCATCATCATCTTCTCCCAGAGTACTGAATGGAGGGAGGACTCCATCAGCAATTGTAAGTGTCATCTGGATCTTCATCTCATCGAACAGGTCATCATGTTCAGGTTCAGGCACCGCTGTTGCAATAGATGCTCAATAACAGAAGCATCAATAGTATCCCCAAGGCCAGACCTACTCCAAGCTGTCACATCTTCATTTTTGCTCTGTCCAACATTCATATCTTCCACTCCTACAACAAAACTGAGTCCAGATCGAAGCTCACCCATATTGTACAGTAACTCTCCTTCAGCCATGGCAACAGATTCTAGGCTGCACTCTAGGACTGTGCACCTAGGGCTGAAAACGGTCGGAAATGATCGGAAAAACCCCTTAAATCATTTCCATTCCATATTTTGTACTCGAAATCGGAATCGAAAACTGTAATGTCGAAATGGAAACGGCTTTCGGAAAATTCGGAAGCCATCGGAAATGGAGTTGCTCGGGTCAGAAATTCATCGATATCGGTCGGACATCCATGAATTCGGATCGGAAAATAACTTACCTCACATGTAAATCTAGAGTAACTCCATAATCACTAAACATAATAATAGCGATATCACATAATAATCACCCATCATAAAAAGCAATCTCAATAATTATCCAACATGATAACATACGAGATGACAACTGTAACTATGTCCAAAACCAATACCACCACAAATAAACCACCCTTGTGCCTCACTGCGGAGAACGCCGGCAGCAGCAGGCCGAGCGCACGGTCGAGGCCCTCAAGCCAGCAGAGCCGCGCCTTAGCAAACAAAAAGAAGACTTCACGGCCCGCCTACGACTCGCCATACATATCTCCCTGGTAGTATTAATACCATCTACTCCAAAATACGCCACAGCCACAAAACACAAAATAGCAGCAGAGGCCGGCGCCTCAGTTGGGGCGGCGGACGAGCGGAGACCTTGGGCTGTTGGGCGGCGTGGGGAGGAGCAGACGGAGCGGAGCGCCGGTCAGGCACCGGCGGCGCCGTAGGCCGGCGGGCGCAGACGGGAGCGGGCCAGCGTGGGCCGGGCCTCCGTCGGGCAGCGGAGGCCGGCGGGGCGGCAGACGGGAGCGGAGGCCGCGGCGGCAGACCGAGAGCGGAGGCCAGCGGAGAGTGGGCCCGGCGGCACGGAGCGGCGGGCGGCATACGGACGAGCGGAGCCTGGCGGACACGGCGCAGCGGGAAGTGAAGGCCGCGAGGTGGGGCTCGAGTCAGCGGCGGGCAGGCCGCTGTGGCGAGCGGACGGGAAGCGGAGGTCGGCGAGGCGGCAGACGGGGACGGAGGCCAGCGGGGTGGAGGGCACGGCAGGGGGCGGCAGCGGAGGCCCGCGGGACGGCGGACGGACGGAGGCCGACGGGGGCGGCAGACGGAGCGGAGGCCGGCGGGATCTAAAGAGCGGGAAGCGGCGGCGGGTGACGGCGGCGGAGCAGCGGTGCGGGAGGCGGCAGATGGAGCGGCGCCGGCGGCCGCAGGAGGCGATGTGACCCGTGTCACCGGTGTGTCTCCGGTGATAAGCTGGAAGCCTGAGAGATGAGCGATAGGTGAGCTGTACTTCACTATGGTTAATTTTCCGAATAAATTTTACCGAAATCATTGTTTCGGAAAATTTACCGAATAATATGGACAATTTCGGAAACGGTCTCGTAACTACGAAATCCATTTCCGATACCGGTGTTTCCGAAAGTCAAATACCGTTCTCCTGTGACTCATTCGACCAATACCGAAAAAACTTGAAAACGGTCAGGTAAAATCTGGGAGGAAAACCGGCGCGGTCGGTTCGGAAATTTACCGCGCAAAAATCTCGACCGTTTTCAGGCCTTCCTATGTGGCCACCAATGATGGTTTTCTTTAGTTTTTTGCATAAAAAGACTTGCTCGGCTTTGTGTGCTCAGATGTAAGAGTTATCTGGATACTCTAACCGAGTTGTCACAAGTACGAGTGACCCCATATTAGTCCTTAATTGTACGCTCTAGATCTGCGTACTTGCTATGAGGGACATCAAACTACGCATGGAACAACATGGTACTTCCTTCTCACCATGAAATCCAAGCAGCAATAATTTCTAAAGCACGTGCATACCCTCACACGCGGCCCTGGCTCCCCTATGTTTCCTATACTCATTCGTGTGCCAGGGTTTCGAGCCTTAGTGACATCCCAGTTCTGCGGACGACGTGGTTTGTGGAGAAATACTCCACTTTCCGACCAGTGAGGTATTTTCTTTTTATAGGAAGAAATAACGATGCCCGTGAACATAAGATGTGATGGGCCTATCCTTGTCATCTGTACTATAGAATATAAGCAATGCGAGTCCTGTGTGTATCCCTAATCTATCGGTGGTTAGAGCCACTCCTCTGTCCGAGGCCAAATGCTTACTATCAGAGGAGTACCTAGGTCCGATAGGCCCTCCACACTCGACCGGCTAGAATCATATATAAGTCTAATATGCATTTAATTTCCCTTGTCTCGGTCTGCAATGATCGTCTTGATCTAGCTTTGGACGATCTATTTTAATATTAACAAGATTTCTGTTGACTTGAAGGTTCATAAATTATATTATTAGGGACTACAATAAATTGACAAAAGCAACTGCTGATTACTAAATGACTCTCTATAGAGTCATATCTGTGGCAAACACACTCCAGAATAACTACTCGTGTAGGATCAGGATAGGGCCGTACCTCGAGCTGCAATAGCGGCATGTGCTAAACCTCTCAATGTGTATCACAAAGCTAGCTCCTGTGTTATTTCTCTTACCGGCTTAAACTCTCACATTGCCGCAGGGCATGGTGGGGTAATGTTCTAAGTAACCTCACCATCTACTATGTCCATCCTTGCGATATCGATATCAGAATCACCGGTATGCTCCGATTAGCTAACATGCGGTCAATTATCTTTTCTTACACATATCTCTATGGTGCTGCAAGGACTCATAATGTAATCATGTGTTGAGAGAAAATATGCGGCTTTCCGTTATATCTTCGGGCCTTAGAATCATGAACGACTACATCTATCAACCAGACCAACATTGGGTCAACTTGATCAGTGATGAAGTAATGTACTACTCTGACCATCACTAATGTATCTAGGTGTCGGCAAGATTCTTCACGGCCGTACGTCGTATTTATCACAGTTGAAATGATTCACATGTCTCCCGCACGCTTTTTCGTGGGAGATTCTGTCCTCTCGTATGTACATACTAGTAGCAGCTCCCCAACAAGACAGGCATAAATCTTCCTCTTTCTTATTAGGAATACTTGTAAAAGGCATGGCCCCCAAAGGGATGGGTTCTAACTGGCAGCCGGCTCTTCATGAACGTCGGGTAACGATTAAGCTTGAAGACCATTCATTATCGCTTGAAGTAAATGTCCACGTTCACCTTATATTCCAAACTAAAAGGACTGAAAGACGTCAGCACGTTACAGTCACACTTTCTCGCAATCTCAGTAAGTAACTATACCTCCTTCTTCGCATTGAACTACTATTAGGCCGCTCTCTTTGTATTTCCTCCTTAACATAGCCTATTATATGTGTATAAAAGCTGTCATATTACGTGTACTAAACTCTCCTACCAATCGCTGTGTCCCAACCATTAAGATCCGTTCGGTAGTGCATCGCATCGGTGTTGATCGCATCCTGTCTATAATAGACTTTCGCTCGCAGCTCATAGATGTATCTTAGTACTGGTTCATACAGTTTCTAACAAATTTACTCGCATAACAGTAAAAAGCCATGGGCTAGAGGTGTAAGACATCTCTCTTAGCGTCGATGCGACATTCCTATATACGGTTGTGCTCTCGCATACCCTCTCAGTGCAGCAACTACGTGTTCGGGGTACATATAAGCAATTAATGTGATCCACTACAGTTATCTGAGCACTCCAACTCCTTTGAAGCCAAGCAATAGTTTTTGAAAGTTAAATAGATTATACACTACTAATAGCCCTTTCGATACAAACAGTTATATGCTCACTCGAATAGTCACTGACTGATATTCGTTCTACACTTTCCTTACCAATTTACTTCCCGTGCACTATTTGCCTGCGTCGTCTCAGCGCCCGCTACAACTGAGAATAGTCATAGCTGTAGTCCTTGTCTAGGGAGTCATTCGCTGTTTGGCGCTCAGAAGCTCCTTCTTAGCTACAAAGAGCCTGCTTATCTGACACTAGCCTTTGAGAACTGATTTGGTCAGTGCCACAACGAATGCGTGTGGGCGACACGGAACACCTGAAACATCTCATATTTCGAAACTTATCAATCTCAATCAGTAATTGAGGGCTTTGCGCTATAGGTCGCTTCCTGCAACTATGAATATTCAGGAATTTACCTGCGTGTGATCAGTCTCCTAGTCCTCAGGAGTAGGAGGTTAGCATATGTCCAGAACCCTTTCAACTAGCGAGTTCAGCCGGGATTCCTGTAGTGGCCATACCGGTTGATTACTCTGATTCGCTCTCCCTGTATAGTCGCCAAGACACTGGTAATGTAGTGATATTGGCTTTCTTGGACCTCTTTATATCGCATCAACTCGATAGAATTGTATATTCATAGTGATGTAGCTTGTACACCGAGTTGGAGCAACAAGTAGTCGAGCCAAGATCGTGTCAACGGAGAGACTTCTAGCATAGTCGGCCTCCACGTGTTGTTGCCTTCCACTTTCTCGCTTTTTATCTTGTCTTTTCCTCTCTTTGCCTGGGCTTTCAGCTTGGCTTCAAGGAGCTGAAAATCAAAATAGTCAGACTCAAGATTGAGTCAAAACTCCAACAAGACAGTCGGGATCAATAGCACTAAGAAAGGTACTCGGGATTCATCGGGAGGATAACACGAAGACTTACTTCTGATCTGTTCAGCTTGCCAGTTTTCATCCCATGTGCTTATCTTATCATCTCCTCACTATGTTTTCCTTGGTTGGTAGTCGCTCCAGGTTGTCCTGGCTACCCTGGAGCTTGCGCAGTTGTTGGAGCTGGGGGCGAGCTTGGTCAAGTACCTTATGATCTTCTCTGAAGCGATTGATGGATCTTCTGCTCAAGGAACAACCAGGGAATCAAGAGTCCAAATGGCGGGCAATACCAATCAATGGAAATTGTCAAAGAACCCAACATGGGCGAGATTGCTACATACCCGGACTCCCTTCGACGTAGCGAATTGCAGCATGCATGAGATTTTACTGTGGCTCCCTCAATGCGCGGCATTCCGTCGTGCGTGTAGCTCTCTGCAACTCCTCGAGGTGACCAATAAAAAGTCCTTGGGATATGCCAGCGAGGGGTCTTAGGAACCCTAAGTTCGTAGCTGCAGGTCTTCAGCCTGATCTGCGAGGGTAGGCAGCAGCTTTACGCATTTGCTCCTGGTCGACCAATCTGGCAATTCTTAGCTGTCAGGTTACTTTCAGCTCAGTAGCGTGGAAAGCCTCTCACTCGGCACAAGAAATTGTGGTGCTAGCTCGCGCTAGGAAAGATGGGCTGGTCGGCAGGACTGCTGGCGTTCAGTCCCCTTGAGGCTCTGATGTCCAACTCGCCACTAGTCCTACACAACTATACAAATATCCAATACATTTACGCTATTCAGTCAAAGATACTTAGGAAGACTTGGAAGCCATATTCTTATCCGCTTGGAAGTCTTGAATTTCCACTAGGGTCTAGTGAGGAATGCTCATAGGCGAGGGCTTGACAGCGTTGCTTAGGGGCGAAGAGCTACCGGCTTGCAGGCCAGTCGGAGCGGCAGTCGGCGCGTAGAGTGGATTGCCCCTAAGCCACGTTCTGTTCAATCCCAGATGCGGACCGACTGGGAGGGGTCAGGCGCTTGGTGGGTTCTCTAGCCTGTCTAGGCCCCTGTGACGCCCGAAATATCTACCGGCGCAGCGTCGGACGAGCCGTATGATTCTGGTTTCTGCTCCTTAGAGACACGGGCGGAGGCCTGGTGGAGTCTCCTTAACAAATCGGCGCAGTATGCACTTACCAGGATACCACCTAAATCGTTGGTAGGTCCTCATAGCGGACTTTACGGGACTCTTGTAAGATCGCGAGGCAACCAGTCTCCGCCCAGTAAGCTCTCACAATTGTCTTCTCAAGTATCATTCTGACATCCAAATTAGTCGGCACCAGGGCATACGATTATCTCAGTAAGGGAAGCTGAAAGAAAATACTCTTCTTCCTCCAGGTGTGCTGCCACCTATTTCTTCGTCCGTTGCTCTTTCTTGTATTTTCCCTCTGCCAAGAAAGTCACTTGCTGAAAACTCTCATAGTCCGCAGCCCCATGGCTCACCACTGAGCTGCATTGGCAGCTTCCACTAGTTCAGCAACTTGTTAATTAGGCCAAGCCTCGGCCTTGTTTCCCTTCGACCGCTCTCATGGTTCAGATCGGCCGCAAAGGGAAATCGCCACGAACCCATGTCCCAGTCCAAGGAGCGTACTGCTTGAACCATGTGTAACCGAAAGTACATCAGTTAGTCGCCTTGGACATAAGACAAGCAAAACTTACCTTATTGTCGCTCCAAACCAGTAACATCCGCATATCGCGCAGGAAAACAACATTCATTAATTGGTCCCCAGCATGAAATCTGCATGTAAGTCAGGTAACAGCATTCTTCTGTCTCCCTTCCGTCAGTCCCTGTTAAAAACTCCATGCTACCACAGATGCATGACTGTAGCTATCGCATCAGATGGCCGGGTTGCAAGATATTTCACCATCAGTGTATTCACTCCCAGGAGCATTTCAGGCCCACGGTCTCGAATTCAGCATCATCGACATCACCCAATAAGGTTGTTTACAACACAGCAGAGGAGGCACGGTTTATAAGGAAGATCAGTGTCCGGTGCCAACAAGTGTACTTAACGAGCTTCACATCCCAAACCGGATTGAACGCCACCTCTCAGAGGTAGCACAAGTCCCAGTCAAATTAACAGGTGGATAATCCGAAATCAAACAACCTAGGCATTACCTTGTTAGCCACGTAGCTCTCCACGCACGAAGGTCCACTGCGAAGGCCAGCTGACAACGTATTTATCCGATCCACTAACCAATTTCCTTTGTTGCCAGCATCGCCATTCAAGTTGATGATGTTTCCCTTCCTGACAGAGTGATTATGTAATCCTTTGCAATCCGCAGCGCAAGAAAGATGGGAAAATCACTTATAGACTCTTGCAAGGAGTGCGCTATCCTTGCTCCTACTCACTTCGCCAGACTCTGCCCAATTCATCGAGAATTGTTGCGTGCTCCGGGGCTCTATTCTATACACCTACTCATCAGCCACATGTTGGAACGTGTCTTATCGCCAACGATCCCACGAAATAACAGCAAGTCAATTTCACCGGACAAGCATGGTTCGATACTCTTAATGTATGGAGGCCAAGGTCCAACACGGTTAATGCTTCTGTGCTTTCTTGGATAGTCCATCTGGATACCTCGCCCTGGGGTGAGCGAATCCTCGGTGCCATAAGGCCTGACGATGTGCATATTGGCTCCTCGCGGGTTTCTCTCGTGTTACTCCATCCACCCAATGGCAGCTTAAGCTGAAACACCGAGCTTGACCATGACAATGGACCCTTCGTTGTAGTTTGAGCAACCTATGGTTGGCCATCAACTCTTGCCTGCGCATCCTTTTCAACAATCCAAAGAATTTGGTCTCATGCCACTCTATTTGGCTTTCTATTCCGGTATTACCACATGGTCGCAGCCCTGAATTAGATGCCGCGACACCAGCATCTGTTAGCCCCATGATAGCATCCTGTTTAGGGCATGACATACACATGCTCAGATCCCTTGCATCCGATGTCAACGAGAGTATGCCAGCCAGTAATTGACGCTTTCTCTTTACGACTAACAGAATTCATCAAAAACCTGAAGGTGTAGGCAGGTAGTCCATTTTTAGCCATCCACAATCCGGCTTTGTGTTCCTTCTACACGATCTGTCTCCGGACACTTTGGCGAGCATGGGACCATTGGGTCGGAGGTGTTCCTGAAAATGCAGGGTGCCTTCCAAGGTGGCAGGGGTCTTGTATCAATAATCTCTCGCAGTGCTCGCCCCGCTTGCCACTCAGCGTTGACACCTCTCGATGGTCCGACGGAGGCGCGCTTACTCAGGTCCCTAACAGGATGCCAATCAGTCATCGTTGCCATTAATTGGGCGTATTTTAGCCGAATCAGCAACGGGTTTGATATGTACCTGCAGCACAACCGTTTAATATGTGAAGGGGGATACACGTTATTATAATTGGGACTATACTAGTAGATCAACATCAATATGCCGAAACACTCGTACAATGAAGTGCGAGCAATGGATCGTGAATCCTCTTTCTCTCACGTACGAAGCTGCTAAGTGAGGGCACTTTGAATCTAAAGTGACCAAATGGTAGCGAAAATGGGGAAGCTATCCATTAGCTTGAGAGCCTTTATCGAGTGATGTGCAATGTTAACTCTTCGACGGGTAGCCATTACATTTGTTTCTTCTTGCTAATCTCTGTAGGGAACATGATTCATATTTGTCGGTATTAATCGATGTTGAATGCCAAGACAATTGGCTTCCGACAAACGCCGTCTCGCCGAGGTCGGATAGAAATGTAACAATGCGTCGATACAAAGCTGAGTTCGTCGCCAGCCTTTCTCTACCCATGGATACGAAGTCCGAACGATAGGATTTTATAAAAGAAAACCAATAGCGATGCTAGCTCTCTACCGGCACAGCCGGTCGAAATCGGGCGACTGTTGATTATTAGCAGCGGCGGATCTGTGGAGGGGACCGGGGACGTGCGGATGGTTAGAGCAGGCTTCAAACCATGTAGCTAAACGACAAGGAACCAACTGAACCGGAGAAGACCTGAGAACTCTTTAGATTGGTGCCTCAATTCATGAATCATTGGATAAGGATTTAGGTGCCCTGCTGTCTAGTCGCAAGAGAACGCAAGCTGACTTGAAACGTTGAACGGTAACCGAAGAAGCGCCGTAGTGGCGGGCCGGGGAGACGCAGCCTCGCCAACAGCGGAGCGTTGCCCAGCGAGCCGGGGTGGCGTGGGTGTCTCTACCTGGTCGCAGGGTGAACAAAGATCAAGCCTGGGGATGAGGAGAAGAGCCATAGTCTAGCTGACGACTGTATGCTTATCGGGAGACCGAGGGCCGTTGACCACGAGCTGCTGGCGAGGGACGGGCCGGCAAAGCGCGTGGGCGGCTCCTCGTTGTGGCGAGGAGGAGAGAGGGAGCCGGCCGCGACGTAGCACGAGTGGACTCAGAGAGGCGACGTACGCCACAAAACTTTGGGGAAAACAACCCGGCAGGCGCAGGCGGGATGACGGAGCAGCAAGACTGCCGCACGTACATGTGATTATCTTTTTGGGCGGATAATACTTTATGTAACTTAAGTTGGGCTCAGGGATATGTGAGGTGTAGTCCCTGGTGGATAGATGTTATTCAGGATTACGCTAGCTATTAGAAACACCCAAAACATATACATGTGGTCTAATAGTACGTTTGCAACGATTAACCGTTAAATGAGTCTGAGGGAAACCGCGGAGACCTGCTAAGAATGCGCGCAAAAATCTTCGCGCAGACTCCGCTCGCAATCG